>JAVCKT010022036.1:20613-32685 GCA_032273925.1 Rhynchotus rufescens
CTCAGGGCATGGAGCTGAGGCGCGCTCTCTCTGCAGACCGCCCCCTAGATGGGACTTGGTTGGCTTGGTACTACAAATAAGTTGTATGTGCTTTAACTATTTATTGTTAGGAATGTTAGGAATGTTTAAAGAATACTAATTCCACTCTCCTTGTCCCAATTACTTCTGGTCCCAGTTACTTCTGTGAAAGTACATTCTGTCTCAAGCAGTTAACTAGATAAGTGCCTTATTTTTATTTTCACAAATATACCTGATTTAAACATTTTTTTTTGTGAACAGAAAATCAGACCTTAAACTACATAGTTTCGGGGGTTGACATTTTAATGGAAGAAACATTCAGTCTTCATCTTCTGTCACTTGAAAGCACAGGTTATTAGAAAAATAATGTGTCGCTATTCTGCTCAAGAACTGAAAGCAAAGGGAATTTTCTTGGCCAGCACTTTTGTGGCACAGTCTCATCACTGTTGCACCGAAAGGCTAAAGATTTTCTCCCAGGCCTTCACAATTGGATTAGACCTGAAACACATAGTAAAAAGCTGGTTATACAATCATCACATTTATTTTCTCCTGGAAATAACAAAATCAGAAGTCAAATCCTACTAAATTATTTCTCATAGTCAGATAGCAAATTGTTCAGTAAGCTAATGCATAAATTCAGAAAGATCCTTGCTTACATCTCTAGTCACAGTAACATCATTATTCCCTTAAATTTTCAGGGAATAGAACCATTTATACATCTTAACACTGTAAGATATGTCTTTACAGAAAGTGCTATGTCATTATCCATAGCAGAGTTCTGAAAAAGCAGAAATTTTCAAAGAATGAATATTTACTTGTATAGATGGACTGTGTAGATGCAAAGAATTGAATAATATAGCTGTAATATTATAAGTACATGATAAAATGATAGTGCTTTCTATCTTCTTTTTTTCTTTTTAGAATTAACTCTCGTAAGAAGACCAGAGTATTGCATAAAATAAATAAATAGCACAGACTCTGCACAATTGTGAGTTCTTTGATACAGTGTCTCAGGCTCAGGGTTACTTCCCTGCAGGTTACACTGCACAGCGCACACACTCAAAGTGAACCAGGAAACTCAGCAGGACACTTCCCTGATGCAGGATAACACAGCTGCTAGAAATATATATAAAAAAAGTTTTGTTTTGTTTTATTTTTCAAAAACACAATAATAATAGCAAATAACATATTCAACATTTTTTCTTGCATAAAATCATGATTTACCTGTTTTATTGATGTCTTTTTATTTTTTACCTTACACAAAATATTCTGAAGTATATACTGAAGCAGAGTAGAGTTATACTGAAGGAGTATAACTGTATACTCCTGTATATAGACAGCTATTGAAAGGAATTACTATATGTACATAATATATGTACACACTATATGTACATAATAATTATAAGAAATTATAAGAAATAAGAAATAGTTATAAAATTACCTTCAAAAAATGTGAGGAGAGTAAAACTGACCCTTTCTAAATATATTTATACACAATTACACACAATTACAACACAGATTTGATTGTGACTCAGATGATGATCTTGATTTTAGTGTTTCAGGAACCTAACTAAGTCATAGAATACCTAAATGTACTCTAAAGTATCTATTTTGTCTATTGGCTACAAAATAAAGCTAAGAAACTAAATTTGAGATTCACAGAATCACAGAATCACAGAATCACAGATTGCTTAAGACTATGTAGGACAAAGGCATCCTATAAGACTACAGAAGTTGCAAATATGAGAAAGGCCAAGAAATATCCATAGTTTGGAGAGTCTGTACTTGATCATGCTGGAGTAAACAAATGAAAGGAAAATTGAGACTATCATCAGAAGTTGCTAGTGTCTATTTTAGCCTCAACTTTGCACTGAATCGGTCATGAGAAGTCCTTATAGAGACATGGAATTGCCACAGCTGCACAAAAGAAGACCTAGAAGGTTCTGGGATGTGACTGGTCATTCCTGCTCTAAGCCAGGTGCTCATTTCCCCACAATGGAAGAATTTTCTCTATGGCTCCTGCAATTCAGTAGCTGAACTTTTGGTCAAGAGTTCATGTGCACGTTGTGATGAAGTCATTGTTCATAAAAACAGTTGCATTTCCTTTTCCTGATACTAAAATAAGGCATTCATAAGATTTACAGTGCACTCTCTTTAACTATGCTTTAATTGGAAACACAAATGTTGGGTCACTCTGTGCAGCAAGAATAAACCAACCTTCATGAGTTATTTAATGTAGCTAATCCTTTCCTGTTGGAGTTCTAGTTTTGTACAGGAATCTTCACTATTCCCAGTTGGCACACTGGAATTTCAGTAATATCCATCATGGGTTAACTCTGAAAGGTAAAACTAGAAAAAAATTTGATTGTTATAGGCACTGGTCAATTCTCCAGTTCTGTCAAGAAGAAAAATACCTCTTCTCTTTCCTCTCTTCTCTCTCTTTCTCCTCTCTCCTTTCCTTTCTTCTTCTCTCTTTTTTTCTCTTCTCATTTATTTCCTCTCCTGTGCCCTCCTTTTTCTCTTTTCATTTCTCTCATCTCCTCTGCTCTCTTTTCCCTGGTTTTTATATTATTCGGTTTCACCAGCATGACGTTGAAAAGAAATACGAAGAGACTCATCAATCAGATTGGAAATCTGAGGAGTCAGATCCATCACTGTACAATTAGTGAAGCATATCTCTGTTGATGAGAGCCAGTATAGGTGTTCTGAGGTTTATGTTACTACTCCAATTTAAAGTAATACAATACTAGTATACACTATATTAATTCATATAAGTTCTGATAGAGCCTTATTTCCAGTGATCACTAGACTAGCTGATATATTGTAGCTATTTTCTTAGTAAGCATAAGGTCATTTGAGAGCTCAGATTCTATTACTGTCTTATATGTGTGGGGAAAAACTGACTTTTTAACAGCAAATAATCACTTCATGAAATTTAAAAATGGCATTTGTTTTTGGCTAGTTATGCTGCCATTGCCTAAGGCTAAATCTTGCTCTCATTTCACTCAAATGGAAAGTAGTCAGTTTCATTTTTCAAATTGTCTTGCATTAATACACTGCTCAAATGTTTGCATTGCAGGCTGAACAAAAGAGTTGTTACTGAAAAAGAAAATGCTCTCCTGACTTGTATTTAAAGAAAAATTAATTACAATAATTTCCCTAGAAGTATTTTTGAAAACTTTCCCTCTGTGACAATTTAATTTGACTATGCTTCTCTAAAATTATTGTACAATATCACTCAGACAACCTTTGTTTTGCTCCTATGCCTCCTTCAAAAGAGAATTTGTAGAGATTTGTCAAGAAATACTGATTATTATTATCTTGACATTGCATGGGCAAGAGGTTTCTCAAATGTCCTATCTCTCTACTGTTCTTTCTCCTTAAGGAAAGTCTGTTGAAATCAGCAAAATGCATAGAGGCATTTTCATTAGCACCTGGTAATCACAATGGCTTGAGGGAATGTGAGCCAAGGATTTTAGGGACATGTTCACCTAACTTTAGCTGTCGATTTTGTAGACATTTACCTGTGAGCTGCTTGTTTAAATTACATCTTAGAGGAAAAAATTCTTTAGAGAAAGAAAAAGGCTCTCCTAAAATATGGTTCCCTTGACCTATATTTAATGGCTGCATGAAGACAAGATGAATGATATAAAGCTCTTGTTCCTCTCCATTCCTGACTATACAGGAATCTAAATGACAAGCTGAAATGTCTACATGTACACTGTATCCATCAATATTTTCCAGAAATATTTTCCTACTTCAGATATCTGAGACTAGTTTGGATGCTGCAGAAAGGGTATCCACTTATCACCTGGCAAATCATCTCATTTTTCTGTTTTGAAGATGATTTAAGGAAATTAAAGAGAAACCAAGTTACTTGATCACACTGACACTGTTAATTACTACCACAATGGACAAAACAGACAGATGTTCCTTTGCCCTGCAAAATAGATCACATCTCCTCTCTTCAGCGTACCTTGATATCCTTTGCGATATTCAAGAATCAAGCCTGTGAAAGGTATAACACTCTTAAACTCTGTCACTTGGATGACAGAAGATACTTAGATCTGTTTAAGCATATATCATTGTGCTACCTGATAAATATTTACTGCATTTGTATAAATATACCAAAGATAATTTTTCTGTTTTGAAGCCGAAAAAATTACTTGGATTTGCTGACAGCCTACTGCAGATCAGGAAGGATTCAGATGCCGGCAATTTCTGGAGATATATCACACTATTTGGATACAATAAAAACAGTTTTGCTGGCTCTTCTGACTTCCACTAATGACTTTTGGTTATTGCTCTCTCTTAAAAAAAAAAAAGAAAAAAATAGACATGAGGGATTAGTATAGGCCATATGTCAATAGCCTGTTACCAGAATGTTTATATAAACAAATTTCAAAGCTGAAAGAAAATATGCCATTCATTCAGAAAAGTGCATTCATTTCAAAACTGTGAGGATCTATATCTTATTATAGAACATATGCCATGGGAATTAGAACATTTGAAATTTTGGAAAAAAAAATAAAAAGCTACTTATCGCTTTCAAACAGTTTCCAATGTTGTTTAATATTATGTTAGGTAATTTCCCATACATTGTAAAAAGAAGGTTTGTTTGGATGAAAACAAATGGTAGCTTGCCCAAAATAAATTGTAATAATTACATTGCATTCTATGACCACTCATTAAAGGGCAGGTCCATAATCCAGAAGATGCATGTGCTCATATTTGCCCACTCATAATTGAAGGTATAATTATTGCAATAACTTGCTTAGTTTACATGTGTAAGAGTGCTCCTACATTTCTAGGAAACTGCTGCACATAGAGGACCACCCCTAAAATTGATCCCATTACAGTGCACAAGTATTGCATGCAAAAGCACCTCACCTCTACTCTACAAGAAGAAGATTCAGACTATTCTTAATTACACAGTTACATGGAAGTGTTCCTGAAAAGAATGAAAAATGGACTGCTACCGTAACATCATGAAAAAACAGTGTAAATTATACCAGTGGTTAGAATCTTTCAGGTGTTCTCCACTCATGAATAAGAAATATAGGTTATACCATATCAAGAAAATGATTTAAGAGCTTAATTTTAATTTTCTGTTTTTTTTTGTAGAAATATAGTCAAAAATGTGCATGAATGTTGAAATAAGGAGTCTTAGAGGATACCACATCCATAATTTTTCTTCAAAGATCTTGAGCCATCCATATGAGTTCAGTAAGTACAGAATCTATGCAAGACTGAGTAAACTGAGGCATGAAGAATTTAAACAGCTTAATCAAAAAGGCACATAATTTGATGACAAATTAGGAATAAATTCTGTTGTATGCCTTAATTTCTTTCATTTACTATTGGAATACTCTCTCAAAAATTACAGATTACAGAACTACACTAAATCGTTTCAAATCACACAAACCAATTGGGTTCAAGCTCTGGGTGAAAGTTCAGGTTTTATTTTATTTGAGCCTATTCACCCATTCTTAATTGAAAAGTAGGTTGATAAAACATCTAATCTGAAATGTGCATAAACTGTAAAGTAGCAAGATTGAGATATATATTCTGTTTTTCCTGCCAAAAAAGTCTCATACATGGCTTGTGTTAATGGGCAATAAATTTATTACTACAAGAAATTACAAATGTTACTGAACAGTGTTACAACAGAGATGAATCAAAATATAACAGAAATACGGATAATAGAACATTTCATCTGATATTTCACAATAGTTATCTTGTCGGAGGAAACTGTGAAGCTTGATTGAACAAAAGATAAAGTTAATACTACCTAATAAGAACAGACCATTATAGATCAGCGAAACTGCAAAACAGAATTATATGACAAGGGGCAAGCCACATTATCTAAATTAACATTTTTCCAGCATGAACAAGAAGGGCCACTGTAGGAAAACGAGAGCTAAATAGTGTGGCCTGCATTTAGTCAACCTGAAGTAATTATTAATTTATAGTTGTCTGTGATTTTAATGAAAATGAAAGCTGAGAGGAAAGAATTGAGAGAGATAATGTGCCGTGAAATTGAGTTTCATTTGTTTGGGGGCCACCTTTTTTTCTTTTCCTTCTTTTTTCTCTTCTCATTTTTGTTGTTGTTAAAGGAAAAGAAATTAATGCAAAATGTCCACATTAAAATTACATGAACATTATGTAACTGCATAGTCAAATACTTGCTTTGCTTAAACAATGGACTATTAAAAGTGTCCAGAGACTGAACTAGAAGGCTTGCCCACATAGCTAGTATAATCAAAAATGACTCCTTTTTTAAAACTTTTGTCAGAATTATCACTTTTAAAAGATAGTATTGTGCAATAGTAACTTTGTGTCATCAGATAGCTAGATTTTCATAATAGTATCTTACCTTTTTTTGGAAATACCGTATCAGCAGCAGTCCTTTTCGGAATTCTGGAACTCACAAACATGAAAACAACAACCATAGGGGAAGAATATAGATACACAAAGCACAATACCTGTCTTTTAGCTTAAAGGACCTTTTGTTCTCCTTCTCCCAACAGAGATTATTGTATTAATCAGAAAGGTCTTTAGGCATTATGGAATATCATATTATTTCAACACTAAGCACTCATTATTTTCTACAGCAGGTTTAATAGATGGATTTGGAAGTACGTTTTACTCTCCTTGTCTTCAAAAATATTTCCATTATATTCTTGATAAAGAATCTTGATAAATTCATACAAACTCTGATAAATAACACTTCCTAATAGGAACTTCTGCAAAGTTCTACAGAAATTATCAGCTGGTGTTCTGTTAAATATTCATTGCATCCAAACTATAGCCAACTTCATCTCCCCACATCAGATTATTTTTTAACCCACTATCATTCCCAATATTTCCTGATTAAATCATAGATTTTATCCATGAAAAAATACAGCAATAAATTTGAATCATCACATATTTTTTCCTTCCCTTTTTTTCTCACCTATGATATCTAAAAAGGGACCGTGAATCTCTGCTTACACATCAAAATTAACTTCCTAGTCCTCATAAGAAATGGATTCAATTGAATAACTCTTTACATAAATGATCACAGTTGAATAGCCTAGATATTAGCATCCAATCGTATTTTAGACAAGATGTATATCCTAGGCAGGTAAATATGATGTAGTAACTATAGGAAATCTGTGTGTATCTCAAATGGCAGCTGAAGTCTGGCAATAGGCTATCGGAGACTCTCTCTACAGGCACTAAATGTCCATGTATGATCAACTGATTCATATCCTGTTGACTGTGCTAATTAGATTGCTATTGACTATAATAGAGGCTAAAATCCTCTAGATTGCTTAAAAGAATTTATAGGTTTCTAAACAAAAGTAGTCCCATGACAATGACTTCTGTATTTGGGAATTAATCTCAGCCTTAAAGGGTACCTTTCCATACAGGAAAGCTGAATCCTTTAGTCAAAAGAGATTATTCTTAGACAGCATTCTGGCAAGATCTTTCAAATCTCATCCAGTGATTCTGACAAAAGAAAATCATGCACGTTCACATGTGGTGACCAGTAAAACAGACATAAACCTTTTGTTTGTACCATTTTTATGCCATTCACAAACTTATTTCAAATTTCTTTTTTCTACTTTGAAATAGAAATTAAAGATGAAGGGCTCAAAGCACCAACAATTGCACATTAGAAAGGTTTTTGTGCAGAGGATGATGTTTGTTGTTGCTTTGCCATCTGCAGCACTGAATAAAATATTTCTGTGATGGAGAACAGCCGTATTGAAAAACTAGCAACATATAAATAATTGTAATGCTTGAAAAGAGAAGTAGACAAAAACTGGAGTCAAATGCTTAGTCACAGAAGAACTGTAACCTGTGGCTGTTCTGTAATGCCCTGGCATAGTCTCCCTTTCAAGGAAGAGAAGACAACAAAGGACCTTGGCTATTAGTTGCTTGCCTTTATTATTGCCAACACAAGTACCAATTATTAAAGAGGCAGCATTACCATATTTTTACTAAAACATCAAAATCTTTCTGCAGTGGATTCACTACTGAAACTGATATATCTAGCAGAAACATAAAGGGTAGGTTACTATGCTGCCCTAAAACCCTCCTTCTTTTTTTATATGACATTTGTTTAATTAACTCCATCACTAACCTTCCAAGTAAAAAGAAAGTAGAAGCTCATATCCATTATTCTTTTTTACTTTCTCATTAGCTGCAGCATTTTGTGACAAATATTGACCTGCAACTCCTTCTCTTTGCCAGAGAATTAAATATGAACTGCACATATTACATGCCATAATATGTTGACTTCTATTGATTTTAATGAAAGCCCAAACTTTCTACCAAAAAAAAAACCCATGCCATACCTTAGACATTTTTGTGAAGTTTGCTTGTTTCTGTTGCTTCATCTTCATAATCCAAGTAAACTTAATTTCTCCACTACTGCTTTTACCTTAAATTTCTTATTCAAAATTGTTCTCTGTCCTGACAAACTGGCTCGCTTTTTCCCTAATCCATTCAGAAGCACTCAAATATTGTTCTTTAAATTTTTCTCATGCTTTTATTCTCTTGTATTCAGCTTACTAGGTAATATAGAAGCGTTTCCCCATAATCTGTCTCAAGTTTTAATCAATATACACTGAGTTCATTTATGGTAGAAATGTACTGTTGAATTCTCCTAGGTATAACAGAACACTACTGACAGATGTTTGTTTGTCTGTTTGTTTATGCTCTGATTTGGGGTACCTTTAGCCTTTAAAGCTCACTGATTTTTGTTTGTTTGGTTTGTTTGGTTTCGTTTGTTCATTTGTCCTAAAGGCTTTTGTTCACTTACAGGCTTTCATTCTTAGTCATACCTCTTGATTTCCACTGTCTTCATACATATTCTTAATTACCTTATTAGCAACAAAATTCTGGTTATTCCTTTAAGGAACATGTCATCCTTGCTTTATCTTTCTTTTTGTTTTTCTTTTTTTAATTTTTAAACTTCATTAGTGTGTTGATCTTTGAAGTATTCTACTAGAGCACTTTTTTACCCTTGTGACACAAGTTTCAGTAATGTTTAGAGTGCATGTTGATAAGTAAGCAACATGAGCTTCTTCCCTTAACCCAAATGTTAAGGGAATGCTCTTTTTCTACTTTTTTTTTTTCTAATTTTCTTTGAAATGTTTTGGATCTTATTCCTCTCCTTTGAAGTTCCCTTCTCCTTTTTCCTTTCAACTGATGTTTTTACAAGATAATCCTTCAAACAGATGCTATAGTGTATCTTGAACAAAAGTGAAACTACATGACATACGAAGTTTCACATTTCTCAAAAATGTTGATATAGGATTCAGGTAGACAACTCCATATGAAAGAGAGTGCTGCCAGATATGAGGACAGTGGGGATTGGTTAGGGCTTCTTAAAATAGTGACTGTGGTGTAACAGTGTGTGATCATGGCTATAATGTGTGACAAATGGAGAAAGGCACACAGGATAGAAATGGTGAGCATAGGACAATGTTTCTTGGTGCACACACTTAGGATAGTGCTGCTGTAACACAAAAGTCTTTCAAGGTAGTATGGAATGGGAATGGGCAAACATGGCCAATATCCAGGCTAATGTGTGCCACACAAAAGAAATTTGGAATGCTCCATCACGTTATAGCTGGAAAAGCTCCTCTCACCTCCCTCCTGTCTGAGGAAGTTGAGAACCTTTCCTCAGGGTATTTCAGCTTAGCTTAAGGGATGTCAGTAATGCTATATGTGCCCTCAGTCTTTAGCTACAATAATGCTATATGTACCCTCAGTCTTTAGCTGTAGTTGGACAGTAATCCCCTTTTTCAGGCTCATATAATCTTTTCAAAAGTTTATACTGTGCAGGTCTATTTTAATTTGATATGCTGTGCACCATGGATTTTTGTGAAAGCAAGTAATGAGACATCAAATCAAATAAGATTCATTTTCAATGTTCTATGTGTTAACATGATCACTGTAGATTAGCTGATGCCTTATGCTGAGATCTGTAAAAATCCAAGCTCTAAAAGAGTGGGGAAAAAAGATTCATTTCTTCGATCCATACCATCAGCTTTGGAAAGAATATGATTCCGTTGCTGTAACTAAAAATGCTTCTTTTTTTCTATGTCTTGATCGATGTTTGGAAGATACTCAGAGAGTAGTTTCTTTGTTAAATTTATTAGCTAACATATCTTATTTCCTTCTAACATGCTCTTCTGTTAGAAAGATTTAAAGTATAATTAAAAGATGTCCAGATTATTTTATTTTATTTTATTTTATTTTATTTTATTTTATTTTATTTTATTTTATTTTATTTTATTTTATTTCAAGTTATATGTCTGAAATATGGCACTTCTTCACAGATAGCTAATACATTGCTAGCCATTAGGAAGGAGATTTGTCTTTTCTTCCAAGGTGAATATTGTTTATAGTAAACAACCATCCAGAAGTTTGTTGAAGAATTGCATTTAGTAAATATTTTCACACCACAAAAGGCACTTCTGAGAACAATTTGCAGGCAAATCAAAAAAAAAGTCACTGGGATGTCTGTTAGGAATTATTCTTGGAAATGCAAGTTCTTCCATTCTACATGAAGCATACCCAAGTACTGAAGAAGAGGTGGACTGAGAGGTAATAAAGAAGTCGAGTAAGGGGAGGAGGAGACCAGTAGGGATGGGCAAGGAGCTGTAGGATAAACTTAATGAGAAAACAAGAGCATACATAATGTGGAAGAAGGGCCAAGCTACATGGGAAGAATATAGGAACACTGTCAGAGAATGCAGGAATGCAATAAGGAAGGCCCATCTGGAATTGGAGTTAGCAAGAGATGTCAGGAGCAACAGGAAGGGCTTCTACAAACACACCAATAGCAAGAGGAATATTAGGGAAATTGTTAGTCCACTGCTGAATGGGAAGGGTGCCTTGGTGATGGAAGATGAGTTACTAAAGGCAGAGATGAAGGCAGAGTTACTAAATGCCTCCTTTGCTTCAGTCTTTACTACTAAGGTTAGTTCCCAAGAACTACAGAGTCCGAATATAACAGAGAGAACCAGGAGAGAGGAAGGCTTTCTGCTGGTCGAGGAGGATTGTGTTAGGAAGTATTTAGGCCAGCTGGACACACATACGGATCCAGATGGGATGTACCCAAGAGTGCTGAGGGAAATGGAGAGAACTATTGCTCAGCCAGTCTCCATCATCTTCAAGAGGTCATGGAGAACTGGGGAGGTGACAGACAACGGGAATAAACCAACATCATTGCAGTCTTCAAAAAGGACAAGAGGGAGCAGCTGGGAAACTACAAGTCAGTCAACTTCACCTCCGTCCCTGGAAAGGTGATTGAACAGCTCATCCTAGAGAGCATCTCTAGGCACATCAAGGAAAAGAAGGTGAAAAGGAGTAGTCAGCATGGATTCACCGAGGGCAAGTCATGTTTGATGAATATCACAGCCTTCTACAACGGGATGACTGGCTGGATGGATGATGGGAAAGCCATGGATGTTGTCCACCTTGGCTTCAGAAAGGCTTTCGACACTATCTCGCATAAGCTACTCATGACGAAGCTCAGGACATGTGGATTGGATGAGTGGACAATGAGGTGTATCGAGAACTGGATGAACGGCAGAGCTCAGAGGGTGGTAATAAATGGGACCGAGTCTATTTGGAGGCCTGTGGCCAGTGGTGTCCCCCAAGGGTTGGTACTGGGCCTGGTGCTGCTCAACTTATTTGTCAGTGACTTGGGATGAAGGGATAGAGTGCATCCTGAGCAAGTTTGCAGATGATACCAAACTGGGTGCACTGGACACTGCAGAGGGCTGTGCTGCTGTTCAGGGGGACCTAGACAAGTTGGAGAGTTGAGCAGAGAGGAACCTCGTAAGGTTCAACAAGGACAAGTGCAGGGTCCTGCACCTGGGGAGGAATAACCCCAGACATCAGTAGAGAGTAGGGGTCGACCTGCTGGAAAGCAGCTCCACGGAGAGGGACCTGGGAGTCCTGGTTGACACTGAGTTAACCATGAGTCAGCAGTGCCCTCGTGGCCAAGAAGGCCAATGGGATCCTGGCTGCATCAGGAGGAGTGTTGCC
>JAVCKT010022037.1:0-15842 GCA_032273925.1 Rhynchotus rufescens
GATTTAAACATTGGGAATGACCAGCTATTTTTGCACTAGGAAAACTGTCTTCAAAAGGAAGACTGATTAAGTTTTAAACAATGACAGACACCAAAATAAAAGTTGCTTCCGCAGGAACAGTCCCCTGCAAAGGAAGACAAGTGACGCTGGGTTACCTCCATGAGGAGCTTCATGTCTCAGAGTGGTCATAGAAGATATTTTCCTGCAGTTTGTCAAATCCAGACAGACAATCATATTTTCCACAGATTAAAAGAAAATTATGAGAGAGACATGATGTTGTTCACATTTCTCTTGTCTATGATAAACAGGCAATACAGGCAACATATAGGTCAGTGTGGTATCTACATTGAGCAATACAAACATAAAAAAAGAGGGATGAATTAAAGAAAAGTAGAAATAGAAGTAGGTTTCATCAAAAGAAATAATCCCCCCACTACAACATTTTTTTTATAAATTGAAAAAAATAATTTATTAGACATTTAAAATAATTTAAAAGAGAGTAATAATCTTCCTTATTTTGCCAATATTGATATTTGCATTGGTAAAGAATTAATTTCCAAATTGTTTTAGTTTTAGATGGACCCTAGTGCTTTACTAGTCCAAGCTCTCCTCAAATAAACTAATTGTCTTGTAAACAAACAGGACAGAAGAACTGTATGAAAGTATTTTTACTGTGCTCATCTTAGAGCAAGCACTTTGTTATGGAATAACAGCAAGTACTAAACTTAGAAGTTCTGCAATTCACTGTTTGTCTAATAGTTTACTAATTTGTAAACTCGAGGAAATTGTACCCTGAATATTAGACAAGAACTGAGAGGAAGAAATATAAATGGAGAAAGAAGAAAGAGAATAACAGCTCCAAAGCTGATCACTGAGCCTGTAAATATGATATACTGAGTTTACAACAATGGAATTATGACAGCATATTCACAGGATAATTGTTTTACATTTTTTGTGCTTGCATAAAACATTGCAGTTCTTAAATAATTTTCTATGACTATCTCCAAACTTCAGGGAAAGATTAAAATTTGCTTTTTGCTTCTTCCAAACAGCAATACTCAATAGCAATCATGGTCAAACAGCCCAAGATTAAAGACAAAATGATCTGTTAATTTAAACGGTGGCCTAGGGTTTTTGATGTGGATAAGCCTTTCTTATTATAGCACATGGAGTTTTATTAAGGTACTCTGTATACAAATAAATATATTAGAGGAAAAAAAAAAAGATTTTTAGCTTTAAAATGTAGTGGAAACTACACTTTGGAGAGGAATTTCTGGATGAAGGAGGGAACTTTGACTTCTTGCAGCACTGATTTAGAAAGAAGCAGGCTACAAGTGAGATGGTATAAGTCATCTCTCTCTGTTCCTGCCCTCCAGCTGCCAGCAGCTCACTGCACCGCTGCCCAAGAAATATCACTGTCATACAGCAATGCTGAAAAAGTCACTAATGTATTAGTGCCCAGACAACAGAGCTGTCCAGAATTTATTCATTGTTAATGAATTAGCAATGCTTTGAGATTGTTTATATGCTTTTGCACAAAAAAAAAAAAAAAAAAAAAAAAAAAGGTTTCATTATACCAATGGATATTTGTACCTTTGACAATCTTTTTGGCATCTATTACAAAAGCTGTGTCTTTGGAGGAAAAAAAAAAAGAAGTTGTAAGGGGCCATCTTATTAAATTTTGTAAATCATAAGGCCTGTCTGCAAATGCAGAGCACTGTGGCTGATTTAGTTGTTGGCCTAGAAACTCTGCTGTTAGGACCATTAAGCAGGTCCAGAGTTTAAGCTGTACAGTAAATTATACACAGAGAAAACAGCCACGGAGTCTTGCTCCATGTTTCCTGCCTTTAACCATGGACTAACTGCATTGCAGTACCCAGAGACCCTGACAGTATTTGTTTGCTATTTTGGCTCCAGTTTGAAAAATCATAGGTAGGTTTTCACAACCTTAATCAGACTGAGAAAGTGAAGGTCATTGTGATTTTTACCAAAACCAGTGATAAGAAAAAAAGAATAAAGTGAACTTTAAGCAAAGCTGATGTGTGACAGCAAGAGGACCCTCAGCCAACTTCCTATTACAAATCCTCCTTCCTTACATTATAAATTACCTAAAACACTATATAATCTGCCTAGGGTGGCCTGAATGGTCTTCATCTTTGCAAATGTTCTACTTACTTTTCCTTTATACCAGACCAGCTTTAAAAAATAAAAAAATAAATAAAATACTCTGAATAGAGTGTGAAATACTGAAACATGAGGTAATTACTGTAGATGGCATAAGATGATGACAAACCCAATCTTAACTCAGGACAAATGATAAATTACTTCTCTGTTCCCTCTTATGTACTAGGGTTGAGCATGCAATTGCCAGAATATAATTAGCAAAGTTCCTTGCTCCCTTTTGATGAATGCCGAGCTAGAAGCAAGTCAGGTAGCGCTGGGGAACAAAAGCATGCTAATTCAACTGAAGTGTGCTACGGTTTGTTTTGATTTATAATTCTTAACAAAGTACTTTCTCCCTTTGCTGTGACTTACGGTGCACCACATTGAAGTGGAGTGTGATTAGAAACTGTCTGAGACTGTGGCCTTTCATGAACAAGGAAGCAAATATGCCACTCTAACATGTTTGGTATATAGCTGCTCAGCAGCCTTGTTAGAGCTGAGTCCTATATTAGTTAGCAAGGCTTTTCTTTTATATATAGGAGCTGAACATAGGACTCAAGGTGTGTTTTCTTATACTTAACATTATCTATATAAATTAACTTAACAACTTTAGACAGGGGCTTCCTTTGTATTTAGGCAAATAAATAAAATACTATGTTCCATATTTTGGGTAAATATACTAGTATACCTAAATAATGAAAATCTGACTACATACTGAAATATGTAAATCATTCTATACCAGCTGTCAGCAGGGGGAACTATCAATTCATGTAGCAACTTCTGAGGCTGGAATGACTTGGACTAGTAACCCAAAAAAGTTCATAAATGTTCAGAGACCTGAGGTCTGCCAGCTGTTAAAAGACTAATCAAAAATAAACAGCACAAAGACTTAAGCCACAATGTGAACCTGCAAAACAATCACAACCAAACGAAGAGCATGTCTTTTAGCGTATGTTATGGCATTGAAGCTCACAGTTAAAACGTAATATGTTTTGATATACTGAAAAAATATATACTTGATGAAATTAGTAGAATGTGATTCAATAAAAACAAATATGAAAGAGAAATTCACATAGATACTATAGGATGGAATAACCAAATGTGCAGGTACATTTATTCATGATACTACCCCTCCAAAAATAGCCCAACTTTAAACAAAGGTGCTTTGATGTTTCTTTGGCAATATTCTCTCCCTTGGCAGCAGGGCCATGCCTGGCCGTGCAGAAAAGGGCCAGAGATGTGTTTGCCAAAGCTATTCAAAGTCATAGGTTTCATTAAAAATGTTAAGGACTGACCAGCTCCTTAGTGGAGATATTTGAAAGGACAACATCACAAAGGACTTGAAAGCACAGATCACAGCTCACCAATATGCTAGCAAGAAGCAGTGTTTGATAAATTTTATCAAATTCATCATTCTTCTTCTCTTCATCATGTCAAATATCCCTCAGACCTCCATAATCTCAACAGACCCTGGCCACATGCAGGTGACAAAGCCTCCGCAGATTTAGATTAATGACAGAGAGCAAACAATGACAGGAATAAGAATAAAAGAAACATAATAAGAGGTTTATGGGATAAAGAAGATGATAGTGTTGTTTGTGAAATTAATATCACACAGAAAAAAAAAAAGGAAAAACTAAATACATTTCACAACAGTGCACTGTCACAAAGGCACCTATTATACTGAATGGTGTTAATAGGCTAATCACATGTTAAACAAGCAAGAAAATCTCCTTTTTGTTTTCCTCAGTACTGATTAGACCTTAGCTGGATTACTATGTTTAGTTTAGTGCACAATGTTTTTAGAAACACAGACAGGCAAATTGGGAAGATTTCAGAGGAAGCAACAAAAATGATAAAAGATTTGGAAAATAAGATCTATGAGAAAAAGTTAAGTGAACTGGGCATGTTTAGACTAAAGAAATGAAGACTGAAGGGAGGCATGACCTGTCTCCAAATACATAAAGAGTTGCTATAAAGAGGATAGGGACAAATTACTCTTATTAGTCAATGAATACAGAACTAATGGTCTTAGGCTGCAGGAGAGACCATTTAGGTTAAGTGTAGAAGAAAGTCTTTAACTAATACAACAGTTAGAAATACAGCATGCTGTTGGCATGGAACTCAAAACCCACCCTCTGAGAGTGGGTTTTAGCCTATTCTTGATTTAAACTTGGTAGAAGAAGGAATATAGCAGGTGTGGGGTTCTAGACTCCTCTTTTTTTTCCCTCTGCAGATCTCGTACAGGCTCGTGGGCAAGACAGTTATGCTGCATTTCAGCTCCTCAGCTTCAAAACAGTGGAAAAAGTGGTGCTCTACCTCTCTAAGATGTGGTAAGTGGTTAAGGATTGTGAGACACAGTTGTATGGCTGATTTGGCAGTTGACTTGTAGCCTGACCCAACTATCCAATGAAACCAACGGGCAGACTATAGTTTCCATAGAAAGAATGGTTTATAGTTTTTCTGTAAAAATGGATCAAGACTTAGTGATAGTTATTAAGTGCGAACAGGAGTCAGTCATCAGAGCCCTGTCCTGCTTCTCTAAAAATGTTCAACCACAGCAACATGCTGAGGCCAAACCTGGAAAGTAGATTAAAATATATTTGGAAAGCCAAATAATATTAAGTAATAAAGGATATTCAAGCATTTTTTTTAATTGTCTTTAATTGAAGTGTTATTTTTATTTAATACTTAATTTCATATTGTTACTTTTGACCATTACAATAGATTTCTTTTTCTTAATAACATAATTATTACTATTATTTGAATGCTCAAAAAAAAAGAGGGAACAACATCTTTTTTAAAAGAAGGGATTCTTTGTGATGCTAAAATAGTTGAGATTATAAAAGCTAAAATGTTATTGTAAATAAATCTAGCCAATTGATATTTTTCATTTGCTTCTGGTATTTTACTCAGCACTGATTATGAGAGGTGATTAATAACATTCATTTTTTCTAAATTTTCATGTATAGCACTGATGGTATACATTTTTATTTATTTAACTTTCTAGATAGATTAAATACATGTCTTATAGGCTCTTACTTCGATGGGACTCGTAATAACATAATGCGGTATTTCCCTAGTTATTTTGGCTTGTGCCGTCCTCTCAAGTGAGCCTTACTATTCCTGTTCCCCCTCTCATTACCAATTAAAGCATCAGACTGAGTTTGACTATAGTAAAGGCAATTCCAAAAACTGGTTTTCCAAACACCTCTCCCATATCCACTCCCGCTCCATCCCCAGTTTGCTGCTGTAGTGGAAACATTGCCTCTAAGGGATTTTAAAGCTCGCATATTTAAAAGCAACACACACACAGAAAGTTTAGTGTCATTTAACTCTTCCATGGCAATAGGAAGCCCTGAATAAACATCAAAAATAAAAGCAAGTTATAAAAAAGAAATCATATGCTATCAACTTTTAGATCAAAACATGCAACAAAACATGTAACAAATCACTACAAACTAGAGCATTTATGTAAAGGACAAGCCAAAGCAATGTGAGATTTCAAGTCCTGTCACAAAAGATGGGACACATTTTAAGAAAAGAGTAGATGTCTCCCCATGGGCACAAGTGGTCTCATTGACTAGCAGCTTTGTAGAACAAAATGATAGAGTGTAAGTGACAAGATAACTGGAAAGTCATGAACCCAGGTGGAGCAAATGAAAAGCATGACATAAGATCTCCAAAGAGCTTGACATAGGTACAAATAGCCACAAACAACTAACTGCTATTAAAGCAAATACTACATGTTTTTCATTTGTAAATTAAGGAAATGTATTACCTCGTGCACCTATGTGCCATATGCATATTCCTATCCATCTTCATGGCCTTTTAATTAGAACTGAGTGAACAAAGCTTGCTTTTTTTTGTTCTGTTTTATTATTTAGTCAATTGAGAGACCAGCAACAAAAATTTAGCTTAATATTTTGGGTTTTTTTTCAAGCTATTTCAGCCATCTTCTATTCCTCTGGAGAGAAAATGTACATCAGAATTTGAAATGAAAAAAAAAATCCTTTGAAATAAAGTCAGAACATTTTGTTTCAAAGAACAACAGACAACAGAAAGATGAAACTAGGAAAAGACTGTTAGGTGAAAAAAAAACATCTCCAAAGGGAAAACAAAGATTCAAGTTTGCAAGTCTAACTCTGAACTTAGACATTTCCCACATTGTAATCAAGTGATTTGCCAGCCAACCACACATGTATACCAGAGAAATAAGTGAGAATGAGGCTGTGGGGGGTGTGAAAACAGTTCTACACTCTCAGTACTTTCATCTTGTAGTACATGTTTTTGTTCAGTTGATACATTTACCAATAGCATTTTCTTTCATATCATATGCTCAATAATTTGTAGCTAGCTCTTTGCTGTAAAAGTGGGAGTTTAATGGCAACATACTGGAGATAGTCTGCAAGGTTTTCACATTGTATTCACTGCATTCCTCAGTGTCTGAGTTTTAGTCAAATAACTTTCAGGTTTTTGATCAAAAAGGGGATACAAAATCTCTTCCCACTCTCTTCAAAATTGCTGAGAAGGTTATTTCCCCTATTTCCTATGGAAATAATAGAGAAATTCTATTTCAGACTTCAAGAAACACTGTATGTCATGGAAAAAAAAAAAGGATATGGCAAAGTATTTCCTGGTATTATTCAGGACTGAATCATTTTGCAGTGCATGTTAGTCTACAGCCATCATTAAATATTTCAGTGTTTTATGTATTTATGTGCATTTGCTTTCCTTCAAGCTTTATAGCTTGAAAGATGCCAGTAATAGAGAGGAAGCATGTTTGTCTTTTCTGCCTGTCACTGATGACACAGATAAGTAAAATGGATATGGGTGTTTCTCTTGTTTCTTACTAATGAGGGCTTTGAAGTATTTCAATAATGAAGAGTTTGACATGCAAATTGTTTGAATCTATTGCCCTCAACTGGGTATTCCATGAAGACAGAAGCCCAAAGTTTTGCACTGATGAAAAATACAGGAGTTATCTAGCAAAGACAAAAACAGCTAAGAAGAAATACGAACAAATTTAATCCCTAAGGTTTGTTGAAGCAAAACACATCTGGAGGGTCACTTTGGCATGAAAATAAATATAGTGTCAGTGATGCAGCTAGTGAGTAGATAGACAGTGGGATGACAACAGAGCCCACAGGCCCCTTATGAGCTAAGAATAGAGAAAAATGAGGCTGGGATCGGTGTGTAGTTGGGGACGACCGTTTTCATCTTGGGCCCATGCCAATTATTCTTCTCCCCTGTGCACTATTAGATTATTTTGCCTAGATCAATTAATCCAATTTTAGACTGCTCAGGGGAAGAGAAGATCACTTAGAGGAATACATTGATGGTGGCATTAGATATGTTTGATTCAGGCTTGTTTATTCACCAAAAATGTACACGGTACTGCTTTCCTGAACACAGCGAGGATCAAACAGGAGGGGCTTTCTCTGCTGCTTGCTTCAAGCTTATCGTAGGTAACCATCAGTTTACAAACTAACCCTTTCAGCCTTCCCTCCATGTCATCTTCCCCATGACTGAAACCATGTCCTCTTTTTCCTCCTTAACTTTTTCTTTTCCTCCTTTCTTTTTTCTGAGAGTTTTGTCTCTACCTCTCAAGTGCTCAGACCTCAAAAAACAATAGCAGAGAAAAATGCCTTCATGTTCCTACCTGTTTCAAATGTCCTGCTGGTGACTGCTGTTGTCGCAGTTGTCTGCCTCCACTGAGAAGTTTCACGCTCTCTCACCTTTATCCCAAAATGAAACAACACTGTTTACATACACTAATGAAACTAGAAGGCTTAACCTTCTTCCAGCACTACCGTTTCAAGAGCGATTGCTACGCATTAGGAATCGTGATGGAACTAACCTGGACCCAAAGCTGAATCATGAAAATAGGACTGCTTAGAAACAAAAGCTTAACCATACCTCAGTACATCTTTTTTGCTAGAATTGGGAAAGAAACCTGACATGAGATGACACAGAAAGCGACTGTCAGAAAGGACAGGCCCAGGTCGCAAACCTTCCAGTTTTAGGAATGGCTAAAAAAGGTAAGAATGCCTCCTTTAAAATGTTGATATATTTAATCTTTTCCTCTTACAAAAAAAAAAAAAAAAAAAGGCATAAAGAAAAAGTATTTTGAAAATAAAAAGAAATCCTACTTCTCTTTTAGTTTCTCTATTCTTTTCTCCCTCACATAAGTGTGTAGAATTAAACTGTTAACTTGGAAAAGTTAAATATTTCCAAGACAGGAAGAGAGAGAGAGAAATAAAAGAGAAAAAAAAGAGAGAGAAAGAGAGAAAGAGAGAAAGAGAGAAAGAGAGAAAGAGAGAGAGAGAGAAAGAGAGAAAGAGAGAGAGAGAGAGAGAAAGAGAGAGAGAAAGAGAGAGAGAAAGAGAGAGAGAGAAAGAAAGAAAGAAAGAAAGAAAGAAAGAAAGAAAGAAAGAAAGAAAGAAAGAAAGAGCTTTTTTCCAAAATGCATTTCATCAAATACGTATGTTCAGTCAAAAAAAGAATAAAACCTAGGTAACGAGCGATATTTGTTCATTTTTTTTAATCACTAGAAAATAGTGATATCCCTTCCCCCACCTTAATAAAAAGGAAATGCTGAAGCTCTTTTAAAAATCAGGCCACTGGAAAGCAGAGTGAGACTTCGCAGTGACAGCCTTCCCTATGGCAGAGATCAAGCTTGCCTCAGCAGCACTGATGAAAGGATTAACTAAATAAGAGATAACAAGGTGGGTTTCATGTCACTTACTTTTTTGCCTGCAGTGTGGACACCTACCTTGACATTATTCACCCTAGTCACTTTTAACACTCAGTAGCGGGGAACAGGCATGTATAAGGTGTTTCATCTGACCTAATTTAGGTGTTTACATTAGGATGGGGTGAACTGTATCGTACTGCATCTTAGTTTCTGCAAAGGGAGATATGGGAGCTCAGATATAGACATCTACATTGTGCATCTTTATTGTAGATGTCTCCATTTGATTGGATAGATTTTAGCCCCCCCAAAAACAAACCCAAAGGGAAAGAAGGAGAAAGTCTTCTTAAGAAGACATCACAAACCAGAGACACCAGACTATAATGCACCCTAAAATTCAAAAGCTAAACAGATACAACTGTAAAGTTAAAAGATGATAAAAATTAAAAGGCATCTCAAAAAGTCCTTGCATACCTCACTGCACCCTCACTTAATGAATTTTAGAGGCAGCATTAGGCCTTTCCCCTCCGATAAAGACCAAAAGGTTGTCTGGACTACTTTCCTGACACTGCAAGTTTGTTCTGTGTGGTACCTTTAGTCCTATTCTGATTAAGTTTCAGAACGTATGAATTTAAGGAAAAGTACTCTGTCCATAAAGACAGAATGAAAAAAAAAAAAAATTAAAGGCATCTTCACAGAATTCTTTTTTTTTTCTGAAATTAACTGTAAGTATTCTGTTTCCTGTTTTGTTTCTTTCTTATGCCTGCAAAATATCTATTTCTATTTTTACAAATGCTAAGCTACTTGCAAGTACTAATTGTGGAGAAAAGAAAGGAGGTTAAACTCTACTGTACTACCGTTTCAGTTGGAATCAAAGCTGTCACCTCAGCATGGGGGTCAATGTGTAATTAACAGATTTATAGATGAAATTATTTCATGACATTAAATTACTAAATTACAATAACTGTGGTTTTTTTTCTTTTTTTAATTTCCAAGATACTGTGCCATATATTATCAGTAATTTGAAACCTTTCCTTTCTTCAGAGTGAGATGGAGTTTAAACAATTATGACTGAAAAAGAAAAAAAGAAAAAGAAAAAAAGAAAAAGAAAAAAGAAAAATTTAATTCCATCTGTGGAAGAGATTTTTTTTTGTTCTTTTCCTTTTTTTTTGGGGGGGGGAGGAATTACACTGAAAACAGACATAAAAAGAGCATGGTTCATTTAAATTTATTTGGGTTACATATTTTTTGTTTGTATACAACTAATGTGCAAAGTATTTTGTACGTAGCTTAAACTACTATTGTTTTCGAGCACTTTTTTGAAATTTTTAAGCTAATGGTAGAAAAATTTGATAGTAACTGTATTAATGGGGAGAAGAACCAAGTTATGATAGGAAAGTTTTGAGAGTCTTAGAGTCTTTTGTCTCTTTTAAACTTGCTATGTTCAGTACATCAGCAATTCTGGGATACTTTCTCTACCAGGGCTGTAGTATTCAGTTATACAACACTACACTTCAGGTAATCTTATTTGTAAATGAATCTGTAGGACTGATGTTCATAGGTAGTTTAATTTCTTAGACACAATCTTGAAAAGTAATAAACTCACTTTACATCTTTACATACTCATAAATTTAAGAGGTATAATTTATAATAAACATCTGCTTTATAATGCCAATGTGACAAAAGGCATTAGGCAAGGAAAATTGACTGTGGATGTGAGAGACACCAAACACAAATACGCACGTATATAATTAAACCTTTAAAATATAGCTGAGTGATTTTCTTATGCCAGTCCAAGGATTATTAATACACATGTCAACGTCAAATTTAATAAAGCTGTTACGTTAACTGTAACTATGGTGTCTTGTATTAACATCTGTCAAGGTATTTCTGGTGCAGAAAATCTTTGTCATGAGTGAGCTAGATAACATAGATTATAAGTGAACTAGCCTTTTTCCTCAGGAGAGCTGGATCCGAATACTACTTTTAGTCTCAAATGAGTTGTTTGTCACACCCTGCTGATCCTCCAAATACGGCACAGTTCTGCATGGTTGGATGTCTGCACTCAGGAGAGGTGAAGGAGTGGGATATCAGGAGGTATCACTAATCAAGATTATGGTGTTTTGGCACAGACAAGTAGGGAACAGCATGTGTAGCAACTGCCAGGTCTTTCCTTCTCAAGCCAGCACTATTCATGCCTTAACTTCCATAAGCAGGAAGCCTGTTCACAGATTTTGGACAAAAAATAAGCTGCTGTTACTAATATCAGCTTTAGCAAATCAACCTTGCACAACTGTTCATGATATTCTCATACTATTATCCAAAGGAACTGTGATCAGTGTTATTTGATGTCTGAAAGAGCCTAAGACTATCTTTAGAGGTAAAATGCAAAAAGCCTTGAATACTACTATGCTGTACATTTCAGTTTGGTGCGGAACTGTCTTGGTATAAAATAAAAAAGATTTCCAATAGTATGTAAAACATTATTATTTTACTGAGCTCAGCCAGGCATCAAAATGTCTCTGTATACCAATAATAATATTCGTCAGCATCTCTTTGTAGAAATTGTACACAATAACATTAATCTACTCTTTTTTTTCAAAGTAGTTAAGTCATCAAAAAGACCAGCACAGTGCTAGATTTGTGCAGACTAACAACTAAGATTCTTTTAGATAAACATCACAGAATCACAGAGTGGCTGAGGTTGGAAGGGACCTCTAGAGAACATCTACTCCAACCCTCCTGCTCCAGCAGGGACACCCAGAGCATGTGGCACAAAGTGGCATCCATGAAGATCTCCAGAGAAGGAGACTCCACAGCCTCCCTGGACAACCTGTTCCAGGGCCCTGTGACCCTCACAGGAAAGAAGTTCTTCCTCACATGGAGATGGAGCTTCCTGTGCTTCAATTTGTATCCAGTACTCCTTGCTCTGTCATTGGACACCACCAAGAAAAGTTTGGCCCAATATTCTTTACACTCTCCTCTCAGATCTTTGTATATATTGATAAGATCCCCTCTCAGTCTTCCTTTCTCCAGACTAAAGAGGCTCAGCTTGCTCAATTTTTCCTCATACTAAAGATGCTCCATTCTCTTAATCATCTCGGTTGCCCTCCGCTGGATCCTCTCTAGAAGCTCCACGTCCCTCTTATACTGAGGAGCCCAGAACTGCACATAGTACTCCAGGTGCAGCCTCACCAGAGCTGAGGAGAGGGGCAGGATCCCCTCCCTCTACCTCCTGACAACACTCCTCCTGATGCAGCCAGGAACCCATTGGCCTTCTTGGCCATGAGGGCACTGTTGGTTCATGGTTAACTTGGTGTCAACCAGGACTCCCAGGTCCTTCTCTGCAGATGCGGACCCTGCACTTGTCCTTATTGAACCTTATGAGGTTCTTCTTTGCATTCATTTTTCCACACACCTTTCTCTTGAATGAGCCTTAAGTTGATTTGTACCGCAAGACGTGTCCAGAGTTTTTATAGACTTAGGCAAAACATTATTAACTGTCTTTGGGCTGAATATGGAGATATGAAGCCCCACCTTACAAGTAAAAATATTTTTTATTTTCAACAGAAAGCAAGCAAAACACTAACTAGCATGTAAGTAGGTACTTAGTAAGCATTAGGCTAAATAAAACAGTCCAAAGTCAGAGTTTCCATATAATCTTAAAGAAAATAAGAAGCAAAGTGCATATGCAGAGTATATATAAGACACTTTGTAGATGGTGGCCACAAAGCAGAGTGACTTTTAGGCTATAGATACGCAAGCCTTGAATCTTGTGTTAGCAGGCATTTGATGTATGCCAGCTCAGTTTTACTAGCACAGTCCTCTGGCAGATCATGAAGAGGAGGTGAAAACGTTTCTACCTTTACCATCTTCCTAAACGAAGGATCCTGGTTGAACAGATCAAGTTCTCCAAAGAAAAGAGGCCTGAAAAGGACCTCCTTAACAGAATTCTTCTACTCTGCATTTTCAGTATAGAAAAATACACTAATATCCACATGTGAAAATCCGAAAAGATGTTTCATTTTTAAATGTCCAGAGCCAACATAAAAGCCAACATAGCCAATTTGGGCACATTTGTTAATGCTTAATGCTAATGCTAATGTTAATGCAAAACTGCCTAACTCTTAAGTGAAAATTTTATTACATCATTGTAGATTGGGCTTTGTATTAGTACCAGAAAAAATAAGCACAAAATGGCAGAGTTAAGTGAAAAAGATTATTGAAATTGCAAATAACTTTTCAGAATGTTTTTATATGAGTATCTATATTAACATGATAATAGCTCAAAACAACTTGCACAATATGGAACCATTACTGGGAAAGATTAAAATAACACAAAAGATTAAAATAACATTAAAATAACATCTCCATAACACAGGCTGACTCAGTACCATTTAATGGTTCAGATGGAGCCAAATGTAGAATTACATGTTAGGTCAAGAGCTCTGTTATGGTCCATCAGTCCAGCAAGTAATACATATGTTATAAAAAGCCTGATAAATATTTACATAGTAAACTGTTAATGTTCCAGAAGATAAATATGCATTCAGAAATTTATTAAAACAGTAATCTTATTTCAAAATATCTTAAAAATCTGTATTTATATAGATTCATACAGACAGAGATAAAAATAAAAATCCTGTTCAAAATCTAAAACTCCATGGTGATAAATACATTGACACAGGAGTCAAAATTAAAATCAGATACTATGCTCCGTTATGCTTATTATGTAAATGGTATTGTACAGGACAAAAAAAAAAAAAAAAGTGACTGTAATTCACATGCTTGTCCCTGTGTCTTGCAGCTGGTGTAGTCCTCCAGAACAGCAGAGAACAATATGTGACATTTTGACATACCAATATTATAATAAAGCAAGAAATAGTGAATAAGTAATGTGTAACCTGTAAATAAGAAGCCTAGAGACTTGAGGAATACAAAGTATTTCATTCAGACTAGCTTTTCTGACATTTACCTTCAGAAAAAGTAGTCATTAGAAAGCTATAGATACACACAGATATGTCCACATATATTTGTGTCTCACTCTAACAAGCAGGGGAAGGTAAGTATTTTTTCCTTCTCAAAGATAAAATGGTGTTTCTTTGATAAAAAAAACCACTTATTTATAAAGATATTCAGCATGCTGGTTTGCAAAACAAAGCAGGGAATAAGCAAAGGAATTAAAAATACATTAAACACCATCTTTGGTCACAGATGCCAGTACTATTTTTAATCAGAACTTTCCTCTAAAGCTTTTACTCTTACCTTTACTCCAAGCTGCAGTCTCATGACTTGTTCAAAAGATGTCTGATCCTCACTTACAGTCCTGCCCATCAGCTTCTCTATGCTTGCATCTGTGTTCCACAGATGTGTACATCTTCAAAAGCAATAGCCAGCAAAACTCTTTTGTCCATATGGGCACATGCACATGCTTGCTCTCAGCACTTTGGATCATGGCAGATGGCTGAATTTGGGGTGGAGGGTACTATTGTTTCCACTATCTGGTTTCATAAAGTATCTCAGCTGCTCTTTACAATTATATTAAGTCATTTGAAAGTGGATTTTGTCCAGCAACTAAAAGGTAGAGGCTTGTGTGTGCATAGATTTAAAAGTATACTCTGATACTGCAGAATCCTAACATTTACTGCAGTACATTTATTGGATGTACTAGAGATCAAAATGGTCTGAGAAAATGTTTTGTTTTTCAGGGAAGAAAAAACAGTACAAAATAGAAACAATTCACGAATTAATTATGCTCATTGCTCTAAGATTCACAGAGTGACTAGCTGGACCACAAAGTAACTCACTGGTCATTGAAGGAAAAAGATCAAAAGCCTTTATTTATGAAAGGGAAAAAGAATCAAGTAAATCTTTAAACAAGATTAGAATAAAACACGAAGGGAAATAATGAAGGAATTAGTAAATATTATTTTGTGCTTTATCAAAAGATTTATCTTTTCAAAAAATAAAAAAGGCATTCCTTTGTCTTTTAATTTTGATGGCACAGAAAATTCTAAGACTGAGAAAGGTGATGTTTTGATCTGGAGGGTAGCAGCAGCAGAATATCGTTCATCACTCTGAATAACTATGAAGGAAAAAAAAAAAAAAGTCAAGCAATCAAAAACGTAAATTCCTGGGACTAATGAACCTGAAAAACATGGTAAGTCAGAAAAGCCTATGAGTTTGCTCTTGATGTAGACAGAGACTTAGATTGCCATGCCAGACATGAATGACAGGGAAGAGGTATAAGGACCCCCTGGAATGTTAAAGCATAAAAGAATATTTAAAATGAGAATGGAATTGCTACTTGGAAAGAAAGCATATGACAGTTACTTACAAAATCTAATAAACTGTCTTAATAGAATTTATCTTAATAAACTTAATATAAAAAAAAGTCCACCTTGTCTTACAACAACCTGTGAATACGTCATGCATAGCTGTACTAGCACCCAGTGGCTAATGTTTGCAGGTATGCCAGTACTTCACTGAGAGAATATTAATAGCTTTACTATGGAGGAAAAGTTTACATGCCATTGGGCATCACTGAGGTTATGAGGGAATGAACAGAAGAAGCTCCTTTTCAATCTCTTTCCAGCTTTACAAGCATATGGAAAAGGAAGATAACATAACACTATTCCTTGTCTGTGTGAATAGCAACGTCTTGGATCATTAAGTAAAAGTGTGGAAATTCACTGTAGGATCATTGGTAGCACTATATGCCTTACAAAAATCATTCACACCCTAGTATTAGGCTTACATACTGAGTTTTAGAAGCAATATCACATAGAGTTATTTTAATAATATATAACCTTCCTAAAATTTATAATAAAATGGGAATGTAATAATTTGGGCACTTCTTGGTTTGAGGGATTTTGTTTTGTTTTGTTTTTCAACATAGCGAGTAGAATGTAGCCTCACTCTATCAGGAGCTCAGCATTAAGGTATAAATCAATAGATACCTGCTAGTCCGATCAAGAGTCTGTCT
>JAVCKT010022038.1:0-14337 GCA_032273925.1 Rhynchotus rufescens
GCCGCGCGCCACCGCGGCTCCCAGCCAAGATGGCGGCGCCGGCCGCCCCTTCCGCCACGGAGCCGCCCCGCTGCCGGGGCGAGCGGCGCGTCACTTCCGGCCGCGGGAGGCGGGGGGAGGCGGGGCCACAGAGTCTCACAAGTGAAGCTAAAACACACGAAATTATCAAAAGTGTCAAAAATAATGCGTTTTGCTTCGCGCCGTGAATAAATACACCTTGCGCACCTCGCTTGGCTTCATTATTTTGGGATAGTCGCGACCCTTCTGAGCGTGTGAGCCTGGCGGCTCCGACGCCGTTTCTGAGAGGGAAACTGAGTTTTGCCCGAGTTTTGGTTCTCCGAGAGTTAATTAAAAAGGAGAAAAAGAGGAAAAGGCTCCGAGTGATTTATCTGCGTTTAGCAATGCCCCTTGTTGCGTGTATTAATCATTAATGTGCGGTTCCTGCCCAGGACAGGACTGAAAGGCAGACAAATTCCACAGGCAAAACGGAAAATTAAACTGCCAATCCACAGGTTGCTCAAGGAAAATACACTGGACCCATAGTCACAACCTTAGGATTAGGAGAAAAATCAGATTTTTTTTTTTTTTTTTTCTTAAAGATCCAAAGGATCCAGGTGTTGCCCGTGTGAATATTTCTTGGAATTTCTCTGTTCCTTTGGGGATGACTCCCATGTGTTTGTGCACTGTTCAATAGAGGGCAGTGGTAGCCCACAATTTAAGCTCCGTTTTTATTTTCTCTTGGCAATATTGCATAGACTGCGGTCCAGGCTAAGGCTGTACCTTCACTTGGCACCCTGGGCTTAGCTAAGTGAAGATCAGTCAACAGCAGGACGCAAAAATACAGAAAAGTGAGCATGAAGTCAACACCTATCAATAAATATGAAATTTGGAACCATCTATACACAGTAAACTTTGTTTTTACAAGCTGAGGATTACAAGATACCATCTTCTCATAAAAAATAACCATCTCAAACACTCTGTTCATTAACATCCTTTTTAGAAGGACGTTGCCCTTATGAAATCTCGAAGGAGAGAAAATTTAACCAAACAAAATTATTTACAGTTTACTGAGAGGAGTCAAAATCATAATTGCATGGTTTCATTTCAAATGCTTGATATTTAACACAATCTTCTCAACTTCAATCACAGTAACAGGATTTCTCTTACAGTATAATATCTATCTTACAGTATAATACGTACCTAGTTTTACAATTTCTTGAGGACAATTTTTTTTTCCCCTTTGCCACACTCTTTTGTCTTCTCATTTTTACCTTGGAATTACTATCAAGTCATCAAAACTTAGAGTTGTGAGGCCCATGTAAACCTGGAGAGTGTAAGAAGAGATTCAGCATCTTATACTTACTCCTTTGTCTTTCTCTTTAATGCTCTTCAAGCCCAAATTATTTCGTGCATAAGTCTGGGTCATTAACATGCCATTCATCTGCCTGGTGTGTTACTCTAAACGCTAATGATGGTATTGAATGAGACAATTCGTAAATTAGCTTGGAAAGCCATTAACACCAGGACAGAAATAACTGAGATAATTGTCAGTACGCTGGCGAATAAGCCATGCATTTGTAAAGAAAAACACTATTTCATAAAGGTTGGAATTGATTTCTAATTTGGTGTGGGCCGCTCAGCAAGATGACATTGTTGACGATGGCCATCAAGAGCCATCGTTTTCTCTCACTCTTTTGCTTATCTCATAGACCATGGATCTCTTCCTTTTGTTTGCTCCCTAAAGGTCATGGTAACTGGCCCAGTGGCCCAAATATTTTGGATTTGCCAGCAGAATTTGCTAGCTATGAAGAGGTGATGCCTACAGGCACGAGATGCATTAAGGAGGTCATTGCCTAGTGAGTAAGGGCGAGAGTGTCATGCGGCCTCTTGGGCCTGATCCTGGAACAGGGGCCTCGGGGAACTGAAGGTGCTGGTCAGCCCTGACTGTCAGGTTGCTCCATAACTGGAGATATATCCAGGATTCAGAGCAGGCAAAAGCCACAAGTGATCAGTGAAGGAGGAGGTTTGGGTGTGCTATGCCCAAGTATGAGTAGGGATTATTAAGAGCATGTGAGTGAGGGTGGAGTTGGAGAGTTTGGATAAGGAACTTGGATAGAGCGCAGAAGGAAAGAACAAATGGTGAAAAATACTCCAGGGCCTCACAAAAATAGGAAACTCTGGCAACTTTGATCTGAATGAAATAAGTAGAAATAAGTCAGGCAGGGGCCTGAGCTTTTGCAAAGGAGGAAAGAATGGATAGTTAGGATGTTGTTGAGGAAGAAGTGGCAGCTGAGCAATCACCTTGCAAAATTCAACACGTGAGTAACAGGTGATTTAGCCCAGGAAGCCACAAAGCCATCTTCTCCTCTTGGTCAGCAGGGCAACACCATTTATCAGTATGGCTCCTGTCTGTGTGCCCCAAAATGGGGCACAGGGAGCTCAATGATGCTGGGGAAGACATTATTTTTTTTTCATCTTCGAGTGTTCTGTGTCATTCATGGGTCACTAAAAGACCTTAGTCTGAGTTTTGGCTTTGTATTGTGTTTAGGCACTGTTAAATATTGCCGAACCATATTCCCTTATTACTTTTAAAATTTTTCTTCATTTTGGAGGCATGCCACACTTGTTCACACACCAGGTATTTGGGAGGGAGGTGGATTTCACAGATGAAATTTGGAATTCTGAACCCTATTAAAGGCAGAAGGATACCTGCTGCTTAATGCAGAGGAGTAGAGCGAATCTCCCACATTGATATCTTAATGCAAAAGAACTGTAACTATATATGTGTAGATGGAAACCAAAACTCCAAGAAACAGAATCACTTGCCCAGGATAATATTTGTAAGAAAGCCCTAATCATTCCTATTTTCCACAGCTAGAGCTGTCGTTCCGAGTGAGAGGTATCCTTCCCAAGACAACAGCTGGGAAGAAATTCCACCAATAACCTTCTAGAGATCTTTTTATAAGAGTCCAGAACATGAATACTGATGTCCTGGCCAGATTTAATTCAAGTAATGGTATCCCGCCTTTCTGAATTCCCCTCCAATTTCAAATGCATGTGAGATGTGTCACTTCCAGGCCTGGACTATTGAGCAATGTCATTTGCATTAAAACATCTCACTCCTCTCCCATCTGGAAGAAGTTCCATTTCATTGATGGATGAAACCCTGTAAGTGGGTTTGGGTTTGGGTTTCTAATAAAGAGTTGCCAAGTTTGCTGTTGCTTAATGTTTGGCCTGGGAGCAATTTAGATGTGTGTGGTGGTGTGCTGGTGTTTATTTATTTATTTATTTATTTTTAATTCTTTGTCATTATGATGGGTTTATGATGGGTCCAGAGTTCTCAAACCTTCACCTCATTCCCACATCTCCTTCTGCAGATTGAATGAATCAAAAAAGCCACCTCTATAACCCACCCGTTTGGCAGCTTTTGGCATCATTTCGCATACACCTTTAGCTTTCTTTTGTCTTCAAAAAATGAGCAAGGTTAGAAAACTATCCGTTTTCTTAAAAATAGGCCTTCTCTCCAGCCAGAGTGCTTCCCTGAGCATTTGTCTGAATTCAGATTATTATTAGTGCTTTTAAAAAGGTTTGAGTGGACAGTTCAGAGCTCCTTGTAGGTGTTTCCCACCGTGGTATCATCTCTGTGACCTAACCGCTGGGCTCAGATAAACCTCTTCTCCGGAGAGTGAAGGAATCGTTCCGAGGTTGTGTGTGCGGAATACAGCATTGCACCTGAATTTCATTCAAAAGCCTCCGCTGGGAGACGCGCGAAGCTGACACAGCCACTTATATAATAGCTGGTTTCAGTTACCGATTTGCTAATGACTGTTTTGCCCTTGCGCAGTTGGTTCGCAGTTCCCTCATTCTCCTCCTCCCCAGGTGCCATCCGAAGGCAACACTTGTTGACATCTGCTCCGTTCCCGCTTGAGGAGCCCCAACGTGCCGACCGATTGACCTGGAGAATCGCTACCGAGTCCATCGCAACCTCCCTTCTGGGTGCCAAGAGGAGCAGGGATCGCCAGGGACCCGCATGCGTGTTCCCAGGAGCCCAGAGGCTCCTTCCCACTTTTTCCAGGAGTTTGGCCAACTGCTCGGGGAGACTTGGGCTTCGCTTATGATGGAGATATGGCGTCTGTGACTCCAAGGTGGCATGAACACACAACACGGAGCTTTTACCGGTGTTCTCCCACCTCTCCCAGGCCTAATTGCATCAGCATTCCTACGGATACGACGTCCGGGCTGGAGGAAGATAAGAACAGGCTGGGAAACGGGATTTCGGCAGGCTGTGGATCTTTGGAATGGCTGAGGGTAGGCAGGTCGGCATGGTGGAGCCACATCCATGAAGGCCCGTGACTAAAGCAGCAGGGAGAACAGAACAGGAAGAGAAGGAAAAAACCCAATTCTTAAACCTGAGGGATGACAGGAGCAGCTACCCTCGTCTTACTCAGAAAGGTGAGTGAGTGGAAATGAATGCTTGGTCACACAGAGGATGGACAAGTTTGTGCTATTGCAGTTCCATTTTTAGCTCCATGCGCCTCTGGTGGAGGCGTGATGGAAAGCAGGGGCTGTTTCGGGATAGCAAGGGATGTCACTTAAGAGCATTTAAGTGGCTGGTGAGCGGCACGTTGCCTATGTGCTCATCGTGGGGATTTCTTGGTTCCGCCAGCACGGCCAGCCCTGCCAGGATGGCACTGACAGGGATCGAGCGGAGCCCCAAAGAGCTCAGCACGAGCAGAGGTGTGTTCAGCTACTCCCTCGAGCAGGTTTGGCAGCCTCGGCAGGACTCCTTGTCGAGATGGAAACCAGAACGGAGGGGAAGCTCCGATATGCCAACCTGGCATATCTCTATTCTTGCAGATGTGCCCGTGCTTTCAAGCTATGGATTCCCACAGCCGTGGCTGAAAGCATCACACAAACAAAGCAACGAGTATCAAGAAGTTTAGTTTTGGAGCACAGAGAGCTTCAACATCCAGAGCCTCCAGGAGATGAGGAAAGCACCTGAAAAAAACAGCCAACACAGGAAAGTTTGGGGCAGGATCAAAAGCAGACATTAAGCAATATCTGAAAGCTCTTGAGGGCAGGGATTGCCTTTTTTTTGCTGCCTCTTGTGTAGGACTGAACAGGTTGTCAGCATTTCCATAATACCTCTGACTCCAGCTCCTCTCTCTAGTAGGATTGCAGAGAAACAGACCTTTCTGCTTCAAAAAGAAGGGAAAGTGGCTATAAACATATAAAAATGCAGGGGAGAGAGCAACGCATGCCAAAGCAAGTCCACACACAGCCAATCTAAAAAAGCCAAGAGGAAATCCAAGGAATTTCTTCTTTTTCCATAGCTGTCCCCAGAAGCTTGTCCGCCTCTGGGTGGGAGGAGGACTAGACTGGCTCGTCTAGTGGTCACGAAGAAAGCACCGTGGAGGGAGATCCCACAGAGCCCGAGCAGGCAAGTCATGCACATCCCAGAGGGAGCTCAACCCTGGCTTAGGAAAACTCAGTTCTTACGCTGAGACCCGTGTAATAGGAGAGAATGTGCAGGAAGATGAGTTGAGGGAGTATTCACAGGGAATAAACACCGTCCATGCAGGTACAAGTGGCACCTAAAGCAAGATTTGCTCAAAAGATGGATCAAAAATAAACTGTAGACCTACCGAGTGTCCTGAAGAGAGGGAGGGCATGGGATCTGCTCCATAACCCCTGCACTGCTAGGAAAAATGAGGCCGAAGGCTGCTCTCCTTAGCTCACAGGCTGAAGAAATCCGTCAGGAAAGGAGGCACAATCTGTACAAGGCACAAGGAAGTTTGGGAATAACAATGAAAATAATGAAACACTAAATGTGAGAGATTGCAATATTATGAAACAAGGAGCAAAATGGTGCTGGCACCCCATCTTATTCCTAGCAAAGCTGAACAGCACAGATTCTCAGCTTCTGTGAGCTGTGGGATCACAGCAGAAGCACTTGGTGGGGCAGGCAGGTCTGTAATTTAAGGAATGGAAAAAAACCCACCCTTATCTGCCTGGTCAGGCTGATCTCACTAATTTCGTTGTTTTTAGAAGAGGTCCAGACACTGTGGCACCTCCTGTTTTGGACAAAATACTAGTTTTTGGGCTGTGAGAACTAGCCAGCGACAGCAAGAGGGAATAGCTACAGATCATCACTAAAATTCTGCAGTTTAGTCTCCATGATTCTACTTTTTTTAAGCTAAAATCTGTTAAGACAAGTGTAATTAGGGTAGACCCACTGGCAGTTTTACATACCGAACATTGAACAGTTCCTCTGCTCAGTGTCCAAAGCGACTGAAGTCAATATGACAAGAGGCTTACTCTGTAGAGAGCAAATCAAACTGCTTTTTGACATCCACCAGCAGTAGGAAAACATTCAGGGATAGAAATTATCATCTGGTAACATTTCCCTAAGGGCCTGAGTCCATTCCACAAGGATCATTGATTCATGGACTGCTTCTTTTGTGCCCATGGGAAGCAGGTAAAATCTCATTGCCTGCAGGATCCTCTTTGTACCTCTCTCCTGCTGCTCTAAGCTGGTGCTTCTAGTGAAGCAGGCATGTATTCAAAGGCACTTTCTTCATATAGAATTCATATAATTTTGATTTCAACGATCAAATAGGTGAAAACTGCAACTCCAAGGGACTCTCTCGTGCATGTTGCTACCATAACCTACCTCCACATATTGAAAGAAACACCAGCTTACTTTAACCAAAGAGTTTCATCCCCCTTTCTCCCAGTTTAGGGCATGACAAGCGAGCCAGTGCAGGCAGGGAAATGGCATTTGCTTGGGGGCCACTTCTTTTCTGTATATCCAGTTCTTCTCCCTTTCCTGCAGAAAGATTTCATGGGCAGCTCGGGTGTTTTTCTGAGGCACTGCCAGAAAACCTCCGTGCTGAGGCCTGCAGCCATAATGAAGCAACAAAGAGCTTGTCCTGTGCACGTTCGTTGTGCAAGACGTCCATTGTCAAGGATTTATAGTTGTCATTTTCTGTTGCACAATCTGAAATAGAGAGAGAGAGGGTGAGGCACCTAAATGGACGTGACAGAGGTAGAGTCCTGGTTGGGGAGCTTTTCCATTTTGTTTTCCTGTGCCCTTGACAAGTAGCTGGGCTTTGCCTCTTGATTCGATAGCCAATGGGCTTTTTTATTAATCAAAACTGCTTTTCTTTTCCACTCAAAGGTAGTGGCTTGCTTTAAATTCAAAACATTTTCCAGGTATTGTAAAGTTTTGTAAAATTTCCCTTTTGTACTAAAGGATATTTACTATGAAAGGCATTTAACTAGCAGCTGTTTGGTAGGATTCTCTTCTTTTAGGAGAGCTTTTAAAGATGAAATGAAAGTACTCACACTGATTCCAGCACAAAACAAGCATCAAAGAATGTGAACAGGCTGGAGAAATGATTGAAACTGGTGAGAATCAGGCAGATGTCCTTTCCTCTATCCATATCCTCCCTTCCTTCCTGTTGAATTCGATTTTACAAGAAAACCTGATTATATTTCATTTTGCAGATGAAGATATTTCACAGCTTCCAGTGTAATAGAAAAACTAACACCCAACCACGTTTAGAAGCTGGAGCTCTGCTGTTCAGATTTGCAGCTCAAAACACCACCCATATCCAGATCATTAGATCGTTTCCTGTTTTAATTGGAGTCAGGCAAACGATAGAGTGGTTGCAGCTGGACAGAGGTCTCTGCTGATTGCACCTGCAGTCCCAGGCAGTCAGCAGCCCCAGAATTCTGAATATATTTCTGTTGTATTCATGCTATTAAAAAAGCTTTTTTAATACCAACTAAGTAGTATTACACAAGCAAGGGTTTAAGTAAGTTGTCATGGTTAATAGCTCAAATTGAGTCTGGTCAGTGCACAGCATCTGAAGAATTACTGTATTTTTAATGCCCATGGGGTAGCCTGCTCTGTACAAACTGTAGTTCAGGAAGCAGGAAAACGTCCCCTGCTATAGTAAATTCCCCCAAAACAACATGTGCCTTAAATGAGTTAGCTGAACATTTCAGCTTACACCAAGGTGTGCAATTCCTCCAGCTCGCCTGTGGAAATCTTAGTGGCTTTAATTATTGGAGGTCGTGCAGTCTCCCAGAAAGCACAAAATATATAGAGAAAGACAATTCCTTGATAGGAAACCTTGGAGCAGAAAGGACCTTCTGGGATCCACAGGTCACCATTTGTAGAAAGTTGAAAAGAAAAAATTCCAATGAACAAAAAAACCCACAATCAAACTACCCTTAAGTGTGACCTTAACTTGTTTGTCCAGTTCTTTCACTTCCTATTCCTTGGATCATACTTTGAATAATTTCTATGATCTGTTTCTTAATAAGTCCTGCCCTTTTTGATGTCATCAATTTGATCCTTATAGGCTGGACAGCTCCCACAGATGTTCAGTTAGGGAAGGAGATCCGAAAGCTGCGGATCACGACGTGGCTCCCGTTGAGGGTAAAGCTGAGCCTGGGCTTAGAGGCTGCTCTGAGCAGCCTCAACAGAGACAGAGTTTCTACCAAGGTACCGTAGGGGCATTTTGACATTGGGTCTGCTCTATTTTGAGGTATATTTCTGTAGCTACGTGTGATTGATATATAAAGATATATGTGCATGTGTTTAAGTGTTTGGCTACATGATGTGCATAGGGTTTAGTGTGTGTGTTGAGCGTTGAGCTGGTGTGACATGGACATATACTGTGAGACACTGCTGTATAACCGACTTTCTGATAACCTGCAACCTCTCAAGGCACTTAAAGCCAGGATAGGTAAACATTTGCTCTTATATATATTGCTAAGTAACTGACTGCAATTGCTCTGTTAAATAAATGCAGTGCTAGACTGGCTTGGGAAACAGAGAGAAAGAGGATATTCTGTTGCCTGTATGAGTGCTTTGGAAGATTCCCTATATTATTTCACATTATCTTATAGGATTTTTTTTAGCAATTATTTTAAGAATGCACAGTTAAGTGGTATGGACTAACCAGCCCTAGGTTTAGGAGCCAGGTCAGAATTTGTAGAAACCGAGGGTAAATCATTTGGATGTTCCCAGGTGCTTTCTTACACCCTGCAGACTTCTTGGTGTTTATTCCTATTGAAGTAAAATGAAAAAGGGCTGAATCTCATTTTGGTTAAACACAGGATTTACTTTAAAAATCTAATCTGATGAGATTATATAAAAATTGATGGTAGACAGAGTGCTATGAATTCATTTCTAGAGTTTGCCAGAGATGGCCTTTTTTTGTGCAGAAGCAGCATCTAGATGCAAACCTGCAGCTGCAAGGTGAGCTGCTAAAAGCTGTCGTCTGTGCTCCAGGGTGCTGTGGCCTGATGGCATCTGCATGGAAATACTTTATTTAAGTATAACTATATGTTCAGAGTTTAACTATATCTTATCAATGCAGAAAGCAGTGCTTCCTGGCAGAAAAATGCGAAAGTCTAATTCCCACTTCTTTGTCACAGTTTTAGTTGTTGAAGCCCTCCTTGTATTTAATTTACGTATTATTTTGCCTTCCTGTACTTGGGATTATAACTGGCTGCACTTACAATTATAACTTGCCAAAGCTGTATCTTGAAAAGCGAAAAATAACTTGTCGTATTTAATTACGAAAGGTTTATGTAGGTTTAGTAAGATTTTGAGGGGAAAAAACCTCGCAGTCAGCCAGGTTCCCTTGTGAGATAACAGGCTTTTGTGAGCTAGTTCTCGTAAAGCCAACTGGTGTGCAGCTTTTTGAGAAATCCTCACCGTTTAAGGATTATTCTTGGTCTTAGTGTTATCAGTAGGTGTATGCAAGGGATTGTGTTAATGGCTTGTAACTCCCTCAAGATAGCGTTTCATCCAGAGTGTCTTAGTCCAAGGACCCTTGAGATAAGACACATTTCCATGAGGAGGGTGGTCACTGAGCAGGAGGAGATTTCAGGTTAGGAAGCTAATGTATTTCGGTGCCATAACTCGGTTAAAGGTCTGAGCTTTCATGTTACAGCAACATTCAGTTATTTTTGTGTGCTCCTTAGCGCAACCTGGAGTTGTTATGGAATTTGTGTGATTTCTCTTGAGGAAGGGTGGCCCAAAGTGGTGTCCTCCAACTCTGCTCTCGAGAGCGTAGCAGGTCGAGTGATTCACAGGGTGCTGCAATGCTGGAAACTCGCACGTTACAGGGCTTCCTATCACGGTTCAGTCAGTGACACACAGCTATTCCCGTGTCCTACGTCGATACTAAAGCCAAAGAAGATGTTCTTGATCCTTGCTGGTTAAAACATACCGGCATACACATTTCTCATTCTTTCTCCTCAGCATGAAGTCCAAATTATCTTCAGTAGCTTAATGGATCATGCACTTACCCTGGGAAAGGAAATGTGGCTTTTAATTTCCAGTTACGCCAGCCCTTGTGGGTGATTTTCCATTTCTTCAGAAAATTCTTCACTTTCACTTCTGCCAAAGAGAGATAAGGACAGTGCCTCCTTTGTAAAAACAGCTTTCAAATCGCTGGAGTAAACTATTTATGAATAAGATAGGTGGCAAAATTTCTCCCAATACCACAAATTAATATTGTTGTGGTCTTCTAAAATATCCCAAGGATGTTTTGTTGCAAGTAATAGCTGCAGTTTGGTTAATTGCATTTTAGCATTGAAAATTCCCTCTGTGGTTTCAATTACTTCACTTATTTTTCTATATACTTTGCTCCCCTGGACTAGAAAACACCTCCTGGTGTAATGGTGAAAATGGCCACGTTATGGGAAGGACCAAAATGACTCCTGGCCACATCCATTCTGTAAAACAAACGGTCACGCCACAAATATTATTAAATGCAGATCCCAATGTGCCCCTTTCAGGTGCTTTAAAGTGGGATTCATCCTCCAGCTCCTTCCCATCAGGGTGAAACCAGACTACTAAGAATTGCTTTGTCCATGACTACTAGCCCAGCATCTCTTTTACTAGCAAAATATTCCTATTAATGAATAAATAGATGGCGATACCACATTTCTGAATTAAATGTTGGTCTGTAGGAACCGCAGGAAGAGAGAACTACACATCCCTTTAGGTTCAGCCTTTAGTGGCATGTGCATTAGTCATTTTAGCTTTGCATACGTACCTATACTAACAGATTTATCACAGTGGAGTCACTTAGAGAGGACATTTGCCTTCTCTGCGACTTCCTGGTGTCCAAACTGTGGAAAGACAGGATGGGTGTCAGCTCAAAGTTATTTCCAGCTTTTGTAAATAGTGAACTCATCAGTGCCCTGCTTGAAAGAGTCCGTGGAAAGAGCCTGGCCGTTCTTGAGAACTAGCAACTCCCATTGCCTTTTATTTCTTTATTTGTTTTTAATCTGAAACAGGCTTAGAGGATGGAGCAGGAAGTGGCAAGAGAGGAAGAAGAGAGAAAAGAAGGTTTGATTGAGTTTTATGACTCCTTCAAGGACATGTTTGAGTTCTTCTGCAAGAACACGACCATCCATGGCACTATCCGCCTCGTGTGCTCGGACAGCAACAGGATGAAAACAGCTTTTTGGACCCTGCTTTTGCTTGCCAGCTTTGGCATGTTATACTGGCAGTTTGCACTTATGTTCAGCCAATATTGGGCCTACCCTGCAGTCCTGACCATGTCGATGCATTCTGAGCCCAAGATGTTTCCAGCAATCACTATCTGCAATCTAGACCCATACAGGTAATCTTGGCTTTCCTGGTGGCTGCAATAGTGTCCTTAGGGTTAAGAAAGGGTCCAGAAAAGGTCAGCAATGTCATTTTAGGTCTTCACGCTGAAGGACATTGAAATGATTTGCTGTCAGTCCAAGCAGGGGGAGGACAGCAGATAGACCTCAGAGAGGTATGGAGAGGGTCTGTATTTCCAAAACGGTTTTGAGATGAGATCAGACCACAATTGAGCAACAGTGCATAGCAGTTTATATCACATAGCTGTTCAGGATACAGAGAACTCTACCTCGTGACTTGGTTCCAGTTCTTAGCTTGATTTTGTGCTCTGATAAGGTCCATCCTCCCCTGAACACACAGCTGTCACATATGTTCATTCATAACTAATTTACACGTCACTGGGACAAGAAACCAAGTTGCAGCTAAATGCATGAAACGTGAATATTCAAAAATAGCTAATATTGCTGTTCCTTACAGATTTGAACTGGTCAGTGAGCATTTGGTTCAACTGGATCAAATGGCAGAGGAATCTGTTGCTTTTTTATACGGCATCAACACATCAGCCAGCTTGTTCCACATGAATGAGAAGAACATCCAAGCAAAAGACGTGTCAAGTTCAGGCAACCTCAGCAGATCCAGCTTCAAACTGAGCCCGAACTTCTCCCTCTTGAGAATGCCTGACCCCAGTAACAAGTTGGGAAAGAAATATTCCAAGGTGGGCTTCAGGCTGGTAAGTGTTAGACCAGCGTTACGTTGCCTATTCAGCAATTTATTCTACCCACCCCTGACATCATCAGGATGCAGCACAGGCCAGTGGCTGCTTAAGCTGAGAGTAGAAGGTGGTCACACACCAGCCAGTACCTCCTCCCAAGGAACGTGGGCAAAGTGGGCTGGCCTGAAGACAGCATCCAGCTTTATCCAAGCATCTGGATCATTAGGCAAGCTCGCAGTGATGGAAAACAAACAAAAAAAATACGTCAGTCTGTGGGAAGTTTTGTACCCCTTTCTAAAAATGCACAAAACATCTACACTTAGCACATGGGCCCAGAAATAACAGAGAAGGAGTCTGTCTAAACTAACCTCAGGACTTCCTCAGTGCTCCCAAGCAGTGGTGTTGAGGGAACTAGAAATGTTGCAGATGAAACCAAAGATGAGGTAACAAATCCAGAGCAACACAATAAAAGCATATCTGCGACTTTGGATAAGAATGACTTAAATTCTTCATCTCAAGACCAGAGTTAGTGCAGACCTAGGAGCAAAAGGAAGTGGGATTGAGGTGGCTTGAAAGGCCAACACCTTTTTGCTTGATCATCATCATCCTGCCCTGTGCTGAAGTCCTTCCCCATGGGCACTTTCACCAAAATGTGGGAGTTCACGTGTCTAAGGCCTGAGTAAGAACGAAGGAAGCACCTCAGGACTTGGTTCCTGATTCATGGGGTGGGAAGAATTCCCACCAGCCAAGCGTCCTTCTTCCTAAATTCTTGTATTTGCTTGTCTGAGATGAAGGAGGAGCCCTCATCCGGGTTCTGGACGAGCATGTCACTGAAGTGCTCATAGATTTCACTGTGTGCAAAAGTACAGATTTCCCTTGCCCCTGAGTGCAGTATTGGCTTCACCTCTGATTTCTGCAGCCCCTAGGGAAGCCCTCGTGTCTTGGCTGTGCTCAGCTGAGTCTGACTTTTTCCTCCCTCTCCTCTCCCCTGCCAGTGCAATGCCACAGGTGGGAATTGCTTCTACAAGACCTACTCATCCGGCATGGATGCAGTTCTCGAATGGTACAGGTTTCACTACATGAATATCATGTCCCAGCTGCCCGTTATAATCAACATTTCCGACCATGAGGAGCAAATAGAAGACATGGTCTATTCCTGTCAGTATGATGGGGAGCCCTGCAGGCGCAGGTACTTGGCTTCTTGAGGTGCTGATTGTGGGTTCAGCAAAAAACGGGGGCTGGGGAGACCAAAACTGAACCTACCCTGTGTCCTAGCTCGTGTTGTTCAGATTTAAGCAAAAGGAAGGGGGGACAGTGTGTTGTGATCAAAGCTACAACTACTTTTTGGACCCAGAAATGAACATATTCCCAAAACCTACCTCTTAATGGTGGACACTGTTACTTTGGTACCTGTGTGCATTCAGTTTCCTTCTTAAGCACTCTTATAAATGAATGAGATGTGGAGGAAGGTTCAGCATGAGGCACCTATTGCTACTGCTAATTAAAACCCCTCAAAATCTCTCTTGCTTTCAGTGACTATGTTCACTTTCACCACCCAGTCTTTGGAAGCTGCTATACTTTCAACAGCAAGGGGACAGACTCCTTTTGGACAGCAACGAAACCAGGAATTCCTTACGGTATGGTATTTGGGAACGGGTCAGAAGAGGAGCTAAGCGAATGGATTTGGTGATGGATGAAATAGGGGTCTTTATCAATGACTAACATGGAGCCCTCTGCTCTTGTTTGTTAGCACGAGCCACGTCCTGTATTTGCTTGCTTCACTAGCTGGCTGTATACCTTAGCTTATGGGAAACAAACTATTGTTCTAGTTTCAGAGCAGCCTTGTGCAGTTACTGCCTGAGCACTCCCGGGAGCTCTGAGGAATATCAGTCCCTCCCCTGGGAGCTAAGTCAGCAGTATCATCACTGCTGGGAGGCTGGGGTGTGGAGGTGTTCCTACTGTGACCCCAAATCTGTGGTTTGCT
>JAVCKT010022038.1:27626-81317 GCA_032273925.1 Rhynchotus rufescens
TAAAAACCGTGTTCCAGGGTTGCACTGCAAGCAGGTGAAGGAGGTTAATGGGTTACAGCGTATTTACAGCAGGTGCAGCAGCCCCAGCCCTTCCCTGCCACGGAGCCACATTAATCAACCACAGCTGGTAGCTCTGACTTCACTAAATTTCTTTTCTTTTTTTTTTTTTTCCCCAGTGCTGTTTCCATAGGAAAGGGTGGGAGTCTTGGCTTTCGTTCCAGCTGCCACCTCAGGTCAGCCCGGTTAGAAAGACTGGGTGTCGCTGGGATTCGGCCGCCGGGGGGCTCCCCGCGTGGGGAGGTGGTTGTTGGAGATGCTCCATGGATGGAAGTCAAAGGAAAGGGGTCTATGGAGATGGGGTCAACAACCCCTGGAGCAACTGCCCAGCCCTCACTCACCTCACACCAACCTCCAGCTCTGGGTCCTCCCTTAACATAACCCTGGGCTTAAAGCTCGGACGAGAGGAAGCCCAGCCCAGGGGCGAGGATGCAGCAGGCGCGTTGGGATACGAATCCCATTCCTATGGGAACAGCACTGCCTGGCTTGGAATCCCTTCAAAAGAAGCCCTACTCTTCCAAAGTCACCCTCTCCCTTCTCCTCTCCAGTCCCCTCCCGGCCCACACCAGCTCACACTCACGGTTCTCTGCAGCTGGCCAACTACTTAATACTTCTTTTAATCCATTCCTTCCATTTTCTCTTTGGTTGAGACGAGACGAGAGAACTGGGCTCGGGACAGTCTAGTCCAGAACAACACAGGAATTCAGCAGCTCACAACAGTTACAGGCACTGGAGAGGCTGCTCATCAGTGCATTTCTTTAGGAGATGCTGTTTTTCCCTTGCATAAATAGTCACTTTGCTGATGCCTTTTTCATCTGTCTTACGCTCATCCCAGTCTCAACTAGTCAAACCTCGTTCTTCAGCCTCATTTCCAGCCTCATTCACATTCTGGGCTGGTTTGGAAGTCTTGCCCTAGAGCTCAGAAAAACAACAGATAAAAAAATCCGCAAAGCTGAGGCACCAGTTTGGGTCCACCAGTGATCTGACAGTGCCCGGCCTGTTGCTTTCTAAAAGTTAAATCTCACAGAGGTAACATCTGCACTCTTTCTTTTGAGAAATTTCAGATAGCAGTGTAGGACAAACGCCTTCAAAAAGGAGCCAGGGTTTGTACCTAGTCTTTGCTTTGGCCGCTTCTCTGAAAACAAACTTCATGAGCTCCCGCTCGCCCAACTCCAAACCTGCAGACGTCAACCCTCCCCAGCCAAAAACACAAAGCAACACAGAAAACATGGAGAAGCGCCTCCTTAGCGTTTGTTTTTCCTGGAGAATTTTGTTTTAGAAACTGCAGGATGAACTAAAGTGGTCTATTATATTTCAAACTAGACGCATTTAATGCCTTATGATCCGCATCACAAAAAATAGAGATAAATTGGGGGAGAGGGAAAGGAAAATGGGGGGGAGGAACAAACAGATTTGGGGAAAAAGTCCCTAACAATGTTACAAAAAAAAAATCCTGACATTAAATACAGCCAAATTGCATTGAATAAAAATTGCACTAGTCCTCTGGGCATATCAATAATAAATTAAATACATAACAATTTCACCGATTAAAAAAGTCAGCACAAAATCCATAACAGAAGAACGTACCCCCCCAATACTGTAAGTAGGAAAAGTGCACAAAGTTGTTTTATACATTGAATCTAAATAAAGTACCAATACATATTAAATAGATAAATTGTCTTGCAAAACACTGCTTTTGGCATTTGTATTTACATATGCTTTAAATGCATGTACTTCAGCAATGCAAGAGTCTGAGCTTCAATGCAGCAAACTATACATGATTTTTATATTCTTCTCGTGAGTCACTGACGCTGTGAAATAAAATGGGCCGCAGTGGAAGCCTTTGCCTCCAGTTCCCAAGGGTGCAGGAAGGATCAGTCCCATTGCTAACTCCTCGGAGGAAATTGGAAAAGCAAACGGGGTGTTTTAAGTTGCTGTGCAAGAGAAAAGCTGTTAGACAAGCAGCGCATCCAAACTCACGAGCCCAGACGGGAGCCTGGCCGAGGGGAAGCATTTCCAGCACTTCAAGGTCTCCGGAGTTCCCTAAGTGCGGCCTGTTCTGGTTAAGCTTGGCCTTGCTCTGGGGAACCACATCAGCACTGACAGACGCCTGAGTTGATGCAGATCAGGGTGACATGGGGGAGGTTTAAATTTAAAACCCTACTAGACACTAGAAGGGTGTCTAGTTCCTACCTGGGGGATGCAGCCAGTTCCGGGCTGCAAATTCCCATCCTGAGCCGCTGGTGCTTCGGGACGATCCTCCAGCAGTGCCAGTGAAGGCAGACACGGTTAAGGGCTTTGCTGCAGTGCTCCATGCTCAGCACCACGTCTCATGTCACCGAGGGGGCATCCCAAACCATCCCAGCTCCGCAGAGCGAGCCCACGGCTATTTGTAAGATTAGGGATGTCAAATAAGGCAGGGAATTTCAGCCAGAAGGACACAAGTCCAGTGCAAAGGAGTGCAAGGCCAGGCTGTACGAGAACGTGGCTGTCGCCTGGGCAGAGCTGCTCCAGGAAACACGGAGAGGGCTCCGGAGTCAGAGGCCTCCAAGGATGCAGAGATGGAGCGACCGCAGCATTCCCGAAGCTCAAGGGACTAACAGGGCTGAGCTCAGTCATTTTGGATTTTCTAAGATGGGTGGAAGAAGATTGTTTTGGAAAGAAAGGCCCTGAGGCCAGATTCCGGACTGCCAGTGACTCCAGGACTATTCCAGATTCATGACAGCTTGAATTGAAATCAGAACTTAGCTCCAGAGAGAAAAGGCATGAGAAAGCCAAAAGGGCCAGATAAGAGACCCAGATCACACAGACAAAATTGCGGTCCGTTTGCAGCAAAATCTGGGGCAGCATTTCCCTGAGGGAGCAGGGACTCCCCTTGAACTGAGAGGCTGCAACCAGAGTCCAAGGGGAGTTCTCTACCGTTAGATTTTTGGACATGTGGTTGGTCCAAGTGTTGTTGGTTCAGCATCTGAGGGCAGAACTTCAGCAGTAGAAATAAAGACACAGAGTGGTCTAGTCTACCAAGAGCTGCAGCACAACAGCAACCAGTATGAAAAAGAGTGAAGGAGACAAAGATACATAGGATGAAAAAATGACTATTGCTACTGCTATAACACAGAGGGATTGGGAACTCCCACCTGCCTCCTGACCTGTTTTCCTTGCGGGATTCGGATCCCTCCAGATTCCAGCATCTCCTGTAAGGCACCGTGGCCCAACCCAGGGCTAGCAGCCCAAGCAGGAGCAAATGCCAGTTGCGGACTGCCCTCCACAGGCAGCAGAGAACTCTGAGGGCAGCAGCAGCTGATGGCATCCAGAAGCAATCCCAGGACACCTGGATGTCCTGGGCATCCCAATTCCCAGCCCAAGGGAAGTGGCTCTGCGAGTCCACAAGGTTGCAGCATCTCTGCACAGCGTGATTCCTGAAACACTGACTATAAAAATAGCAACAAAGTGCTCCGAGTAGAAATATGTTCCCCCACTCCAGTAAGGGAGGAAATAGGAAGAAGCTTTTGCTGGTCGTTGGATTCAGGAAACTCCAGATTCCCGGGCCAGCTGCCGAGATGCTCTACTCCTACGTTTCAGCATGCAGGGCTACGCAGGGAGGGGATACACATGCAAACAGAAGTCTCCACAGAGGTGCTAAGTCAGAAATCTGAAGTGACCAGAACACAGAGCCAGACTGAAACCGCGTGTTTCAGGGGGCCGTTTCGGCAGTGGGAACTGGACTTGGCTTTTCATCCCTGACGCGAGGCCCAGCGCCAGCGAGAAGCTTCTGCCCGCCTCCGAGAGCCGGCGTCGCTGCGTCGATAGCGCCGTGCTGATCGCGGGGCACGCTGTGGGCTATGGCTTTGACCAGCGAGCCACCACGGGCCCCAAAGAAAGGAAGCGTGGCTGCTATAGCCCTGAGCACCTTAGGTGGGTGGCCATCGCTCTCACCCCTTCCCTTGGGCCTGCTGGAGCAAAGGCCCCAAAAGACGGACTCTCCCCGGCTTAGAGGTCATAGCTTTGCTTTCTAAACTGGCCCCAGCAGCTTCTGTATGTTGCAGCAGCCCCGGGCTGCGGGTCACACCGCCAGGAGGGCTCCTGGACAGATTCCCCTCCAAGCCAACTGTTCAGACAAGAATTCAGTGCATAGGAACTACGCTGCAGCAGAAACGTGACAGGTTGGTCTGATCATGTTGTTGGTGGATTTCTCCTGGTGATAGAGGGTTTCCTTTTCTTCTTTTTTTCTCTCTTTTTTTTTTGTTTTGTGCTGAGCTCTGGTCTTACATACTTATCACACACACAAGCCCCCATGCCATGGTCTGTGCTTATGCCCTAAGACTCCTACAGGCAATCAACTATGCAGCAGTCAAGCACGGTAACTTCATGCTGACAGGAGAGGTCCTTTCTCCTTCCTGGTGGATCCCAACCTATATGTGCAGGCATAAGAGACAGACCAATCTGCCAGAAACACCAATATACCAAGGGTGGGGCTCACAAGGCTTCTAGAAATCCAGCCCAACTTCAAGATGGCAAAAGGGGAGGTGGGGAAGTCGTCACTAACACTCATCTATGTTAAGGCTGATGAACTCCTGTATACATTTCCTGTACTGGAGCTCAGTAGGGCTGTTGCTGGGGTATTGACCTGGTTGTCCGAAGGGGCCCTCTGCTTCTCGCATCTCCTCATTCATTCGAGCCAGACGCAGCCTACAGTGAAACAGAGGGAGGAAAGAGACTTGGTTATTCCTTCCTCTTGGCTGTTTTCAGGCTGTGTTCCTGCATTCGGGCACCAGGAAGTCCCGGCTGCACTTACAAGGTAACGATATCTGCATTTGCTGCCTGGACTGCAATGCTGAGGGGGTCCTGCCCATCGCCATCCACTGCATGTTGATTTGCTCCTCGCTTCAGGAACAAGCAGACCTGGCTGTAGAAGGGAAAGAGAAGACCATCAGAGCAGAAATCCATGCCCTACACTCCTAATACTGGTGTTAGAAGCACTGCTCTTCCCTGGGCAAGCAAAGATCTCCTTGCCTAGAAAGGATCCCCTCGGAAGTGACTTTGGGGATGAAAAAAATAGCAGGCCTGCCAAATCTCTTCATCTCTTGTACCCCTCCATAACAGGAATGATTACATTGGACAAAGGAATTTGGCTACAGGATCCCATTTACCTGTCGTCATGGGGGCAATTACCCAGCACATCAACAAGCTGATGATGTCAGCTATAAAAAACACAAGCACGCTTTACAAACAACCAGTTCACCCAAACCCTGCTCCCTTGGTCCCTCTGGATGTTAAGCCTTCATCTCCAGCCCATGGTGACAGAGCATAAAGCAGGGTATGAAGGAACTCACCCAGTGTGGCCCAGGTAGGTAGCATGGTGCAAGGGAGCGCGGCCCCGGCTATCTCTTTGGTTAACATCTGCTCCATTCTGCAGCAGGAATTCACAGGCTATTAAAGAACCCTGAGAAGATAAAGGGGAATTTCTAAGTAAATTCAGACAGAGGTCCTGAGAGCACACATAAACACATACCATGCCCACCATGTACTTTGAAGAGAGCTCAAATCTCTCACACTCCCAGATATGGCACCCTAGACACAGCCACCATCACAACCTACCCCCATCACAGCTTGAATCAGGGGCGTTTTGTTTTCATCCTCATCATTCACCCAGTTAACCTCAGCACCGTGTGCCAGCGCTTCTGCCAGGAGAGGCAGGTTTCGAGCCTGTGCTGCCTTGTAGATGAGCAAGCCAGGATGAAGCTCCCTCAGGTCCTCCAGATCCGATGCTTCCTGCTCGATCTCTGCCTCGCCGCTCGACTCCTCAGATACCTCGCACTCTGAGAGCGAGAAAGGGATGGGAGACATGACCCAAAAGGTTGGCATTTCTTGTTGTTCTTGGCACCAGGTGAGCCTGACCCCTGGGATCAGGTAGGTGCCCTTCCTCCCCCTGCTCCCATGGGCAGCCTGTGTGTGACACCCACCTTCCTCTGTCACGCTGTCCACCACGGAACCGAACACCAGGATATCGGTGCTGCCGTCGGTGCTGCCTCCAAGGCCACTGTCACTGCTCAAACCTGCAGGGCCAACAGAAGACAAACAAAGAGCATTTTAATACGCAGGCGACCAGCATGAGGTGAGGCAGCAGAGGGGAAGAGCTCTGCAGTGGCCCAGACATCGCACTGCTACCCCATCTAATCCCACTCAACAAAGCTCCAAGGAAAATCTGCAACGTCTTTTGGTGCCCATGACCTTACACTTGCCTTTGTGTAGGGCTGCACCGTCACTGCCTTGGCACTATGGTCTGTCAAGAACAGCGTTTGCCAAGATCTGAGGGACGCTGTGAAGGAGACTGGAGCAGAGCAGCAGCAGAGACAGCTTTGTAGCAGGTCAGACAGGGTCAGAGGCAAAACAAGACACCTCTCTGCTTTTACCAATAATAATCCCTATTTCCTCTCTTTTTGAGCTCTCCCAGAGCTTTTCAGTTGTCACAGGCCACGTGCTAACGCATGGCCCTTGTGATAGATTACTGCCCACACCTTGGCCAAGGAATGTCTATAGTAAATATCTCATGTCAAACTCTTCATTCCCTTTCCCCAGTGTGTCTCCCATCTTCCAAGCTAGACTGGCAGATGTTGCAAAGCTGCTGATTACAGGTAGGAAATAGGAGTCAAAGATGAGGCAACCTGGGCAAGGACACACACTGTGTCAGCAGCTTCTTATCTTTTCCACTTGCTCCCAGAAACAACAATCAACAAATAGAGGAGAAAAGGTGACAGAAAAGAGGTATGTGTGAGACTTGGTCCTGTCGGAACAGGGATAACAGGTTACCTTTGTCCTGACAGGGATCCTCAGCTGCGTTTAACTTGCCAGTGACTATCAGGGTTGGGAAGTTTCTCTTTCCCTTCCCAGACCCTCAGGAGTCAAAACCCCATTGATATCCAAGGCAAAAAAAATCACTGTGTTTAGATAACAAAATAACCCAGGTTGTACCAGGCTACATGTTTCTGAAAATATCAGCTGACTGGCCTTGCCAAAGAATAGCAGCAGGGAAGCCTGCAAGAATTAAACGTGTCAGCCTGGAAAACCAAAGCAGAACTGCACGTCTTACCCTTAAAGGCTGCCTATAGACATCTCCAGAGCACCTACAGCTTGAGACTAGATAAAGAACAGCCTCTGAGAATCACTAGGGCTCACATCACAGCTCACAACTAATCCTTCAACACTGTTCAAAAGCCACAGGAGATAAAGTCACAACAGAAACCACCGCTGTCAAAGCGCTTTGCACCAAGGTTGCTCTGTATTATTGCAGGAAATGGTTAAGTTTACTAACCCACCCCAAAACAGATTCACATTAGATGGACAAAACTGCCCAAGGCTCCTTCTTAGGCACAGTGATGTCACCTATGGAAAATACGAGCCCACACCAATTGTTGCGACCTCTGAACACTCCTAGGAGTGGAATCCAGACCCACAAAAGAACATGATTGAACATCAGACCCTTCTCAACTTCAACATCGAGATGTCATTCTCAAAGTCATCACACAGCATCTTACTTTGAGGTTGGGCTCTCCAACACTTTTCTACCAGTGCCCTCAGGACAAGGACACATCTCAGTAATGTTCAGGGCTGGGCTGAATACCTTTTGTGTGACTTGGATCATTCAGAAGAAAACTGGTTCACAGACTAGCCACAAATCAGGTCACTATTTTATGGCCTTGCTGTAAAATCATTTCAGAGACATACCACGTTCAGTAAAAACTGATGGCAAAAAATACAAATGAACAGAAAAATAACCCTATTTAATTCATATGGTAAATCATGTAGAATCTACCCCAAAATATTTAGTACTAATCTGGTACATCTATGGAGATCCAACCTTATAAGACCAGATCCTTGTCAGATCCAGACCTATACAGCCATACACAGAAACAGGCCTAATCTGTAACCTCTGATACTTTGTCAGGAGTCTTGTATAGTGTCAGTACTACATTAATAGAAAAATAGAGACCAGACCAGATAGAGCGTCCCTTGGCTATAGATGGAGGGGAACAGATTATTGTTGAAGTAAGAATTTGGGTGATCCTGCTACCCTCTGCTGCTTTGTTACTCAGATTCAATCACTGAAGGATTTTGGAGACTGTCCAATGCACGTCACAGGTAGGGAGTATTCAAAAGACAAGGTGCTTGGATAGGGCTTGGGAACTGCCTGGCTGGGCGAACGCAGCTCTCAGGAAAGGTCCAGAGTGGCACGTACCCTGTGCATCTTTTTGGATTCACTGTTGCTTTTTGTAGAAAACACACACTGCATCTGCTGTCCATTATGTCAGCATAAAGAACAACTTCAGTGAGTGACATGTCTGTACTCCAGGACTACAGATAAAGTAGGGAGGATCTGGCTCATGGCACATTAATGCCAATATTTGGGGAAAAAAAACCTAATTCTGTTGCCACTGAATCAAAAATTCCTGTTTTCTTCTTCAGGAGGAGGGCTGATGCTGAGCAGCTCTGTAGCCCTGCATCACCCAAGTGATGCAGCCAACTGGCCTTCAGCTCTGGTGCAATCAAGTTGACTAATGCCGAATTCCTTGAAACTAGAATACTCTTTAAGGCACTGATTCAGCCAAGCACTAAAGCACATGTTGCATTGATTTCTAGAGGAGATAACATGAAAAAGGAAAGCCTGCAACTTTCTGCTGGGCTGACTCAGACCCTTAAACTCTTTCTGTAAGCTCATAAAACCACAAGCAATTGAAGCAACCTACGAATTTGCTGCCCCTTAGCTGAAGCTCAGGAATAGACTGTGCTCCTAGGCTCTGTCAAATGCAGAATATTGGAAGTAAATGCCTACAATTCCTCTTGGCAATGGTCTACCTGCACATAAGGATTAGATTCTGCATCTCATCTGAGGGACAGTGGTTTCTTTTTAGTGCAGTAGCTCAACTGCTTGAAACCCTATGAGTTTTCTTTGTCTTTCAAAACCTGCCAGCCTGCCTTACCCTCAAGCAACTGGTTGTGTATGACTTCCAATCCTCTCGTTGAAAAGATTATATACAACTGCCTCTGAAGCTGGACTTGAAACAAGTAGAATTTGGGGGGTCTCTTTTGCTGCTGGCTGCCAGAGCGTCACCTTACCTCCGTCCAGGAGGAACGGCGTACCGCTCCCACCGGGACCAATGCCACTGCCACTCCATGGGCCACCTGCTAGCGGATGCTGCATAGAGATGTGGCTGGCACCTAGAGGAAGGTGGACGGAACATGAGGGCAGTTCATTGTCACAAACAAAAAGAAAAAAGAAAAAGGTCCATAGCAGGACTTGCTAAAAAAAGGAAAAGGAAAAAAAAACTCAACCAAAACCACAAAAATCTGACAGAACGCACAGGCTGGAACTAAAAGACGTAGGGGAAAAAAATCCCATCCACAAGAATGCAAACACCAGGGACTGAGTGTATAGGATATTAATTAAATGCACTGAAGAGCAATGGGTCGGAGTTTGTGCAAAACCTCCTCATCACTCTCCTGAAACATTTACCCAGCACGTGTGACTTGGTGGGTTGGCTACCTCTCCAGCCAGGCTGACACCTCACCTGCAGGTCTGGTGCAATGGGCACGCCCCAGAAGAGGCAGGAGGCCAAGCTGCTTGCTTTCTTTCTTTCTAGGTACTTACTGCGTGGGCCAGAGCCAGCACCGGTGTCAAAGTAGGAGAAGAGAGAGTCCAGCTCGTCAGGGCAGAAGAGAGAATCTCGACGGAACTTCCGCTCCAGGGTGGCTGCTGTTTTATGCAGAGAGATTTTGAAATACACAGTTAAAAAGAAGCAAATCAGGGGAAAAAAAGAAAGGGGACAGATAGTCCTGCAGCTGCATTTATACGGACTGAGCTTGCGCTTCCAACCTATATGAGGTTGTGTTCAGTGCCATGGCCATCTTCAGACAAACTCTCAAGCAGTAACAAAGAACTGGCCGTGGATCATGGTGCACTGCAGGCCAGGAATCAACCAATAATTTGGGCAGCCAAAACCCTTCACAAACAGTCACCTCTAGTACAGATTGAGCAAGTTATGAGTTTGGGGGGGCAGGGGTGTCAGTTTTGTGTATGTGTTTTATTGAAAAGCAGGAAGCCGCTATACAAAGGAAGAGCAGATGACTAGAAGCTGTGGGTCACCTAATGTAATGACCTCCTCTAAGCACAAGAATTTCCTTAATAAGACGGAAAATATTACAAAATGGCTTTAAAGACCCGTGTTAGGAAGGTTTGCACAAGTGCACTTTTGCCTATATCTGTCAGGCCGCAGGCTCTGGAGAGACAGGGCCCCACGTGGTGTTACAGCAGTTGCACAGACATTCACAAAGAGCAGTTGGAGGCAAATACTCCACATGGGGTGACAGACACCTCCCCACCTGAAGCTAATGTGGCCGGCGAGGCATTTGCTTCGTGGCGGTACTTTCTCCGAGCCGTGGGAGCTTTTGTGGTGCTGTTGTTCCTCTGACACTTCTTCACACACCAGCGCCGAGGTTTCCTCTCGTTCTCTGTCAGGGCCTCCCCATTTGGCAGCTTCTTTAGAAATTTCTTCTCCACATACTTCACCTTGATCCAGGTTTCCTTGTCCTGCCTAAGGGGAGAACAGCATAAAACTGTGCGCAGGGTCACTAGGCTCACCTAAAGCAAGCAAGGAATGGAGGCTGCTCTGCAACCAGCAAGGACTGTACAAAGGAGAAAGGGCTTCTTAAGCCTTAAAATGTTCCCTGCTGTGAAGCAAAACTAGGAGGTGAGGCAAGCAGCTGAAAGTGAAGCAGGATGTTCAAGCCTAGACCATATCATTTCCTTCAGCTAAACCTTTCACAAGGTCTCGGAGCAGATGTAAAGCCAGGGGCCCTGGATCCCAAGCACGTCACATCCCACTCCATCAGAGCCAAGCTCATGCCAGCTGCAGAAGTGGACTGAAGTACTTGTACCCTCCATGACCAAGTCACTTAGGCCATGGGGAAGAGTTCGGGCCCTCGCTGAAGTACCAGCCAAAATTGCAATCCAGCTTTCCAGAGATCTCAGGATACCTCAGGATAGAGAGTTTGCTTGGGAGGGATGGCTACCTTTCCCCAGGGTTGTGAGGATCAGGGCCCGTGCTCAGACTCACCTGGAGCTCCCCGCTGTGGGCTTCTTAAGTCCCAATTCTTCACACTGTGCCTCGTATATCTGATTCATAGTGCTGTTCCCCAGCTCACACATCAGCTACGATGAAAGAATTAAACTGTCAGATGAAGAGTTACCTTCCAATTTATTCCTGCAAGCAAGACTGCCTTGCACAGCACCCTGCAACTCCTGCCAGTAAAAGCCAACACTCACTTTCAGTAATTCTGGCTCCCAGGAGTCCAGCGTGAGAGATCGGACTTTGGAACAGTGAACACCCAGACTCCTATTTGTCCAAAAAAGGAAGAAACAGAAATGGTTACAAGTCTTAAAACAAAACTGCTCATGAATCACAAGACAAAAAAGAAAAAAAGAAAAAAAAAAAAGAAATTCGGTCCTGTTTTTGAGCCCTTTGGCTGTAGGTTTCATCCGAAGTCTCTAGCTGGCAGCACACGTGCATTACCTGTGGATACCAGAGCACTCGATGCACAGCAGAATGCCCAGGTTGATGCTGGCCCAGCGGGGATCGGGCTGCCCGCAGTCACAGCACTGGTCGTTCCCTGGGATGCTCTGAACTCTCTGCAGGATGCTCTCCCCTTTCACACTGCGCTCCCTGGAGTCAGTAGCGGAATCAATGCTGCTGGTGGATGGGGACGCAGTCCGATCCAGCCTCTGCAGGGAGAAAAGGATTCTAGGATTTGCAGAGTACTGTGGAAGGAGTCGGAACTTCATGTGACACGGGCACACAGGAAGCATTAGCTGAGGAAGAATGAACTAGTGCTGGTCTGAGAAGGAAGAGGGTAAAGCCTCGCTAAACTCTGAGCAACATGGGGAACAAGAGGCCCAGGACATCACTTTAACGTGCTCCTCCAGGCTGCCAGGAGATGGTGCTTCCTCCTGTCCCTCTCCAGGAGGGCAGGCAGCCCAGAGCACCACCAGCTCCCAGCCAGGGCCTTGCACTTGTCCCAGCAAGAGAGCAAGCAGGCGAGCACCCCTGCCAACAGTAATTCAGAGAGGCACAGCAAGGAGGCGAGGATGTCAGGACAACACTGATTTAAAGCCTTGCCTTTGCTCCTGACCGCTTGTTCCTTTGAGCTAGCACTGCCATCACCCCCCTACCCTGAGAGCACAGAGTATTTCTGAAGGGCCCAGCCGCCCGCACTGGCTTCAGCAACCCAAGAGCTCACGCCCAGGCTCCAGCACAGGAGCAGGGCTCTCCACTCACTTCGATGTAGTAGCTGTCAGGACTCTCCCGGTAAGCAGAGGCGATGCTGGCTTGAACAGCCTGAATCCAGGCCTGGCGCAGCTTCTCCGAGTCGGCCTGCAGCATGCAGCTCCTGCGAGAGAAAGGGGCAAGCTGGAAGAGAAGTGCCACGAGCAGCCTGTCCCGCTTGATCCTCAGCAAAGCCTTTCCAAGGGCACAATGCTTTGATTTAACAGGCCAAAAGGGGCAAAAAATAATAAGACTTGCACTATAGGGGTACTTCCTCCTCAAAAACTCCAAACAGGCTTGCCAGCTATTTTAAAAAGCTGAGTATTGCTAACTTTCCTACCTAGGCAGGTATTAGGCTTGGGGGGCCCTAACTTCTGACTTGGTGTCTGCTGAACCTCATGGCAGGCCTGAAACACAGGCAACAGTATCAGCAAGCACCGAGGAGCCCAGGGTAGCATCTGCTTGAATCTAATCTCTTGCAATTCCATGCACAGTCCAGCTCTTGTGAGGAGGGCCAGGAAAAACTACCAAACTTACTTGGTAGGTGAGACAACCTCAAAGCAAAACCTCCTCTCTATATCTTCGCATGGCTTGACGGTACAGAGCCGCAGGTCTTCCACCACTACTGTGAGGACATCCTGAAGGAGAGAGAAGAGGTGGCTTAGTCCTGCTCCCTGAATCCATTTCATAATCTGCCTTCCCAGAAAATTCCCCCCCAAATCCTGCTGTTTAGCAAATAACGGGGCCAGGAAGACGGACAGCCATGGGATAACTCCAAAGCAATGGGAATGTGTGATGTGGGATGGGACAACAAGCAGCTGAAATGACAGGTTTACTGGGAACTTCAACTTCTGCTAAGCGGCAGTGCTTAGATCTCTACAGAAACCATCCACCACCACTCCCTTCTAGCACAGCCCGGCTTTACAGGGCAATAGCACCCAAATGGGCTTGATGTTCCTATGATCCAACCCTTCGTTCTCCCCAACACAGGACAGCAGGACACCGGAGAAGTTGGCTGAGCTGCCAAGAGTGAGGCCACTTCACTCACCTTTAACTTCTTCTGGTACACCAGCTGGCTGTTCTGTATGGAGAACCACCTCCTGAGGGGACAGAGGAAGGCAGAAGGGGACAGATCAGAGCATATGAATGGCAAGAGAGCTATAGGGGGAGAGGCAGCTCCCCTTCCCCGCAGAACAGGGTATTTCTGCATTTACAGAGAGTGTCATTCATTTCAGGAAGCAAGAAAAATACTAATGGAGGAGGAAAAGTTCACTCTTTTTCAGCGTTCTCCTTCAGAGGATAAACACAGCATTTACAGCCCTAAGGAATAACCTCTTTTAGCACTGAGATGCTGTGGTGACAAGCGTCCTAGAAACGTCAGCATATATGAAAACAGGAGGAAGGAAGAGGGGGAAAAGGGCTCTCCCATATTGCTGCCTGAGACTTGCAGGGCAGAATGCTGCACGTGTGCCTTGGTCCTGGTGCAGAGAGTAAAACGAGCACCTGTGGGACACCGGTTAGGGACACAGCCACAGAGCACAGCCAGGTTTGTCTCACGTTCCTGCTCCCAGTTCCTGCAGCCCTATTCTCCTGAACTCCTCTGGAATGACCTTTTGCTCTGCAGAGATGTGTGGCAGCAGCCATGCGAGAGCACAAGAACTGAGACCTTTCTTTGCCTCAAATACAAGTAGGGTATCCCAAGAGGCTGACAAATTCAGACAAGATTCCTTCTGGTGCAGCAGCTTGTGAGCACTGAAATCAAACACCTGCACTGGGCAGCAGCTGGTGTTGTGGCTTCTGGTTCCTCAAGTGCAGAGATATTACAGAAATGTCAAGGGACACTGGCTTATTGCCAACTCCAATACCAACACATCTCCACCTTGCTGTGGAGCATGCACTGACAGTACCTGATAGCCAAATACAGGATTTCCTAACCCTGTGTCATTTCCCTGTAAAGCGAGAGGAGGAAACGTGGGGCAAAGAGGCATTGATTTCATGCATTAGAAACTCACTGCAAGGGTTTCAATCCTTTTAATTGCACAAGCATAAACAAAGCCCATTGACTAAGGAAAACTACACATAAGCATCAAGCAAGGCAAGAGCACGAAACCTTTTCTGCTTGCACCTTCCCAAGGTTTCTGAAAGCTGTGGAGCCTCCCGACCAGCACAGAAGGCATAACCGAGTGGGACACATACACGCCTGGCATTCCCAGTGACGCATCAGCTGAAATATTTATGAGCAGCTAAGAGCAGGCTCATCACACAGAAGAGCCATCTCAGCTCCCCGCAGCACAGTTGATATTTTCACGCATCTCCCCTTTCAAAGACAGATCAGTTTGAGTCTAGCAGCCCTTGGAAACAGGGCCTGTCCTCCTACGTTAGAGGGTTCTCTTGATGGCTACGAATTTACAGCTTCCCCAGGGCAAGACTCCAGCTGCTTTGTGTCCTATTTTCCCTGCATGGAACCTGGTCATTGTTCCATTATGGAAGGCACTCTGAGATGTGTTTTCAAGCATTTACTCAGACAAAGCAAATCGTGGGCTGACTCATTTCATAACGCAGCCTGGGAGCAATAAACCAGCTTGCAAAACGAAGCAGGCTCCTTTTGGTGCAGAAAAATAATTATCACATATATAAAATACAAAGCAATGGGCTCTTTTACTGAATACTCTTGCACACCAGTGTGAGAACACTGCACAGTGAGTGGCCTCACCAGTCCCTAAAAGAAAAATTTCTTTATACAGAAGCTATCGAAATAATCTCCCTTAACTATTTCTTTTGGAATCCAGTGACAATAACAGTTGCTAAGATCTTAGCAAAGGTGAAAGGCATCCTTGTGCAGGCATCCCAGCAACAGCTACCTTCAGAGCCTTGGACAGGTATTACTAGGATGTGAATTATTATTACTCACCGATTCCATGTCTTGAAAGCGTTGCTAGCTCTCTTGAAGAGGTAGCCTTCCATCACCACTCCGTTGGGGGCATCAACATTAAACTCCACCTTTGAGTCATCGTAGGAGAAATCCTGCAGATAAGAAGAGATTGAGACTCAGAAAGCAGTGCTCTTCAGGACCGAGATATCTATGAACCTAGGGAAAGCCTCAAGAGAGGCACAACATTTCTACAGAGACCCTAGAGCTGGGCACAGCCATGTACCTTCAGGCTGCAGCCATAAGCACCAGTGAGGAATATTCCTCTCTCTAGTAAGCTCTTCTGTCCACGTCCTTCACAGAAAACCCAACATGCGCCAAATACCTCAAGTGGCAGCTGACAAAGATCAAGGCAGTTCACTTAGTAACTTGAAAGTAGAAGTTCTCAATGTTCTGGGCAGTCTTCAATGCGCAGTAAACTGATGGAAATGCTTTTCAGTGATCAATGAGTTTGCACTACTGCTGCCTGTGTTCTGCATGGTACCAGAAACAGACTAAACCTCAGCCTTTCTGCCCAAGGAAAACAGGCAGGATGCTTTCCAGCAGGGAAGCAAGATTTATCCATGTGATCTTCATCAGTTGTCATCACGTGCCCTACCCAGTCTGTGCTCAGTCACTTCTCTGTGCTAACCACGCTCTGCTATTCTACCAGACAGAGATGATTTGCTGGGTTTGGGCTGCTTCACCGGGTAGATGGCATGGATTCTGACAGCTGGCACGCAGGACATGGCTCAGAAGAGCAGCTGCTCCACAGAACCTGGGATTCTTCTTCCAGGGCACTGATCTGCCTCCTTCCCAAGAGAAACTAGGTCATGAAGCTCACAGGACTTCCCCTTCTAACCTGGAGAACTAAGGCCTTTGCTCTCTTTGCACACTCATTTCACAGTGATGATGTATTCTACCAACATCTCCCTCTTTTTGAGGGTAAATCTTTTCTCCTGCAACATTCAAAGCCCCAAGAGCAAAGAGCAGCCCCATTAACATAAGTGCCTTTTGGAGCGCAGCACGCGAAGACTTGTGCGATGCTCTGCTCTGCTGCTAGGCAACATGCACTTCACTCTCATTAAGATGAGTTATTTTCATGTCCAGAGATGCCAGCTTGTCTGGGAGGTGTCATAATAATTCTGATAGCAAAGGAGGAGATATAATGGGACAGGACTGAGTCATTCCTTGCAAAGGCTGCGTGATGCCCAATTAGGCACTGGAAATCCCGCTGCAAGGCATCTCATTAAGAGGGGTCTGTGCAGCCCCAAGTCCTCTTGCCAGAGGAGGGGTAAATCCCATGGGGTCTCCTCTGCAGATGTCTTTCATGCACATATTGCAGAGGCTAGAGGGAATTCTCCCAACTTGCAGCCACTTGAACCCAACTTCAGAATAGCTGCTCCAAAATGACGCTCTATAAATGAGATTAGTCTACATTGTTTTATTGTGAATATAAACATCTAAATAAGGGTTTTCTTGAAAAGTACACAGCAAAGGGAGCACAGAACCCTTCCAAGCACTTTTTTAAGAAGATAACTCAGCTGTACCTCAGTTTGTGGAAGAGGTAAAAGGGAGAGGGCACACCCTACGTATAACAGCAGGATTTCTTCAGCTGTCCTCATAGGAACAGGCAGGGCGATGGCAAGGAAGATACGTTGCTGCTGCTGCTGGACACAGAAAGCACAGACTCGCCCCATGCATCACTGGGATAAAAAGCACCTGCAGTCAAGGTAGGTGTTAACTTGGGTTAAGGCCATAGTGGGGTGAAGGACCCCAAGGTGGAGACTTTCAAACTAGCAAGTGAAAAGCAAAAACCTAACGGGGGCACAAACGGATACAAAGGGATATATGAAAGGAACAAAGCAAAACACCCCTCCCTTTTTAAAGGTTGCCTCCAGGGCCCTTCTGTTGAGAAGCCCCTCCTGCATTTCCATGCATATCTGGCTTTATCCAGCAGTGCCCTCTTTGCTTGTAGAACAAAATAGTGATACTCACTACTTAGTATTAGGTGCACAGTCATAACATCATGTACGCATGTGCATATAGAAAAAACACCTCGCAGAGATTAGACACAAGCTGTGATTAATTCAGCTATGTTAAAATAACATCATTTAGAGAAATATTCACATTGTTATAGATGCACATGCACCTCTTTTATACAAACACCAATGGATGCACCTTCTGTCCTCTCCTGGTGCCCCCAAGTCCCATTTACAGACCTACTGTTCCTTAAATAGCCTAAAGCCGAGTGACCCCTCCGCTCTGCAGCCTGCGAGCTGGAGATGCTCACAGACATGGGCTTTGCCCCAGGGCTTTGCCATCCCACACACACAACCAAAACACATTTGCTTTCCAGCAGTAATAAATCTAGACTCGCTCTTGGGTCTATCAGCAAGCAGGCTCTTGCAGGCATCCCCAGGAAAAAGAAATGCCCTCTGAATTTTCTCCCCAGACTGGACCCACCTTGCAGGGATTTCTCCTTACCGGGAGGTACTCAAGCCTGCCAAAAATCCTCATGCTGCCAGTGAAGAAACTCCTGCTGCTCTTGCCCAGAGAACAGCTCTGTGTCCTCTCCTCTCGCTTTGCTCTCCAGAGCCTCTCTGCTAAGCACCGTGGGCTGGCAGGGAAGGAGGGATTTCTTTTTCAGTCCCTTCTTTACCCTCCTCCTACTCCTTTTTGGGGAACTGTAAGCTCTGCTGTTGGTTCCTGTCAGCATGAGGGACACTATGGGAAGGCTGCTGCCTCTGGGGACCACCTGCTTGTCCCCTCCTCGTGCCTCCTATTCACAGTCAATCAGCTTAGAGCAAGGACTAATTATCATACAGCTGTCACGGATGGGCAGAGGGAGCGGGAGAAGCTGGAGAAGGAAAGCAAAGTTGACAGGAGGATGCTCAGCCAGGGCCCCCAACCCTAACAGTCAGGCTTGGCCACCCTTAGCAGGGTCTGCCTCCCCTGGCCCGTGTGTGGTCGCGCTCCAAGAAGCCAATAACTCCACCTCTGCTCTGATACCAACACAGAAACAAGGGTGCTGCAGAGCCATATGGCCCCAGGTTGTTATTTACCAGCTAGGCTAAGTGAGACAGAGCTTTGCCTTGGCACTCCATCCTCCTCCCTTCCCACGCAGCCAGGGATAGAGGCACAAGCTCCCTCCACTCCTCCGGAGCAGGTAGGAAGCTGCAAAGGAAATTATATATAGCCCTGTATTCTTGCACTTTCAGACAGACTGGCCTCCCAGACTAGATGAAGTAGATGGATTCAGGAAGGTCAGAATCTGGAAGACTAGTTTAAATGTTATCTTTTCCCTTCTTGCAGGGAGTTGAAATGCTTCCTGGGCCCACGTGTTCCAGAAGAGAATCCTCCAGAATTTCTCCTAAGTGGGCCAACCTACTTCTCTGTGTCTCTGCATATTCAGCTGAAGCAATCTGGTCCATCCATAAGAAAACATGTGAACTTCCCCACACTGCGAACACTTCCAAATAAAAATCTGCTGTTTCAAAGAGGATCCCCTCCCTTTGTGTCAGGCCTCAGCAGGCTGGTTGGGAAGACATCGAGTTGAGGATAAAAGGCACTTATATTACTCTTATGTCCAGTGGGTAAAGCCATGAAATGCATTGCACTGTGGAGAGCCTCCGTGTTTCCTCAGATGAAGTCATCAGTCCAGCAGAGCTCCCTTGGGGACCGATACTGATGGCTCACAAATGGATTTTCCAACCCTCTGAACACTTAAGGGGAGCACACGCACAGGCCAACTCGCAGCAAGTGTCTGTCATAAGCTCTCAAGTTACATTTCCATTTCACGAGATGGGGCATTTTGGAGAGACAGCATTAGAAAGGGCCACTCATTTTCATCATATGGATTAATGTCAGTTCACACAAATGCCTGCCAGATGGCTTGGGTCCTGAATGCCTACTTCTTTTGGCTCTCAGAAAGTCCCTCTTATTGTGGCTGGTGCATGGAGATGTTCTGGCAGATGCAAAAGCAGAGGACAGCAGGGGAAGCTTGGGTCAGCAAACTTGCTTTTGAAGGCAGGACTTCAAGCGAAGATCCAAAGCAGCAAAGCACTTTGGGTCTTTACTTGATTGAGAAATGAAAAAAAGGAAACACATGTGGGTACTCACCTGCAGGAGTGTCTGCAACGGCAAAGGAACAACCCATGAAAAAAAGAGAAAGAAAAGAAGAAAAAGAAATTAGTCAATGTTTCTACAAAAATGAGACATGAATCATCCCCAAATGACAGGTCCAGAAAGCAGAGATCTTGTTAAGCCAAGCTGCTTCCCTACTGAAGGCTCAAACTTTTCTGATAATCATTTCACAGTTCTATGAAATGCAGAGGCAGAGAGTTGTCCTGGCTGGCAAGAGCTCTATGGCTTGGGACCCCACAGACCTTCCGCAGCTGCTCAGGCCTGCGGCCGTGTCACATCACCTTAAGCAAGGATCATCCAGGCTGTAGTTTGGAGCAGACTTGCACAGAAGCAGTTCATTGCAACGTGCTTCTCCCACAGTGCCAGCAGAGCCCTGTCCGCCCCTCACAACCTGTTAACATAACTCAGTGCAGCGGGAGCTGCCTCTGAACGAAGAATAAGCCCTGCAGCAAATCCTGCCTCTGGGGACCAGAGGAGCACATCCATTCATCTGCCTGCTAGGTGACTTCACAGAGGTTGGGCCATCTGTAAGCCTGACTGGCCAGATGTGTGAGCAGAGAGAAGTGTCAGAGGGAATATGTTCATTCTGCAGCAGCTGGAGATCGTGGGGCTTGCCACACGAGCCAGCTTGCTCAGCCAGCAGAAGGATGCAAGACAGTAAAGGAGAGAAGAGGAGAAAGGGTGGGAGGGAACTGCAGGGATCACAGGCCTCCCTGTGTCCCTGTCCCTCTCCCTCGTGTACTGGCACATGTCAGTTGCTGAATGCTCTGCATTTGATCAAACCTACCTGCCAGACAGGCTCTCAGACAGCAATGTCCTTGGCTATGGACTGTGCAGCATTTAACCAAACCATCACTCGGTTATCGTATCTATTTCAGTAACTTCTCTGACTTCAGGCTGTGAAGGGCTGCCCCAGCGAGGCTCCTCATCAGATGGCAGATTTACCATTCCGATCCTCATGAGGAGGAGTGCTGCTTGGTCATACTGTGACCCAGGACTCACCCTCTGCTGTATCAAAGCGTGCTTGTGCTCCATCTCCCTCTTCTCCACTGCAGAGTCGATCACCAGCTGGTCCAGCTACAGAAAGGGAGAAGAACATCAGGCCGAAAAGCCAGGAAGGAGGTTTAAGCAGCACTGTCCAGCTCTGCTTCCCCGAGCTGTGATTACACCAGTGCAGGGCTTTGTGTACCACTCCCTGACAACCAAGTGTGGAAGCTGAAAAGGAATGGGGAGGCCCTTTTTGGGCAAAGGAGGGCAGAAGAAAGGACAAAAGGAACTAACAATCTCCCTCACCCCCTTACCTCTGTAGCAAGTTTCTTCATGTAGGGATCCAGTTCATGGAGAAGACTGTAGCCCTGCTGGAAAAAGGTGTACTGGGCATGCATGAAGGACAGCATCTGGGGAGGGAAAGAAAAGCAAAGTCAGAACAGGCCCCGGGACAAGTAAGCGTGAAAGGCACTTCACCTATTATTTCTCATAAATGTGTCCGCTCAAGGTCCCCTCTACCACACCCCTTCCCAGGGCAACCTATCCATTCACTGCCTCTCCCTCATCTCTCCTTTCCTCCTCCCACAGATCTTCCTGCAATGTCAAGCAATCCTGTCATGAGTACAAAGCACGAAGAGCATCAGTTTCCTTCAGCTCTGAAATTCCCCTCTGGTTCTGGCCAGAAGAGTGTCTTAATACTCCCCTTCTGTTAGGGTATCTGCATCCCCCAGGACAGTCCCAACAGTGTCCCCAGGGAGAGGCATCAGCATGGCAACCTCAGAGGGAGGCCTTTAACAGGCCACAGGAAACAGCGCGCTCTTACCGCATCCAAGATTTCAAACTTCTTCTTGGCCTGCAGAACATTAATCTGTGAAAGGATCGAGACAAGACTGTCAGCATCAGCGAGCAATCCAGCAGAGATCTGCACGTGAACAACTTGCTGCAGTGCCCCTATCAGCAAACCACAGACTGTGCAGACACAGAGCTCCAGAGAAGATTCTGGAGAAAGGTTCTGGAAAGAGCTCTAGCAATTTCTGCACAGTTCTACCACATCAGCTTCAGGTCTCTGGACAAAGCTGAAGGTGAAGGTAAGGTCTGCAAGGTGGGAAAGAAGCAACAGTTTTGTTGCTTCAGTTAACTGGTGTGCAAACCTCCAGCCAACCCTGGTGGCTTCAGGGTCTCTCTTATACCAGTCCCAAGAACTTCCCACCAGCAGAGACAGAGGGCCAAGTGCTCAAAGTGTTAATAACTCACTGCCCTTCCGAATCTAGCTGTAAATGTCTATTTGCACTCATTCCTCAATGGTCTTCATTCTCTGCTGTGGATTATTTGGCATTTTGCTCTTTTGTTCTGTACTGGGAGGAAAAGCAAGAGCTGGGGGCTCAGACACCCACCTGTAACACATAGTCTAGAGCCAGATGCCGGAAGCACTTTCTGGTGATGGTCAGGGTGCCCGTGGCCTCCTCTACTTCATGAGGTTTGTGCCGAGGTGCCTGGGCATTCTTCACCAGGGAAATCTCCATGTCCTCTCTCACCTTGTCAAACTGCTTCTTGGTTTCCTTGAACTTCCGCACATCACTGAAACCCAACAGAACAGAGATGATGATGAGACGATGGGAAATCTATGGGATTCTATGATGAGATGATGGGAACCAACATTATAGAGCAGTCAGAACATCACTGATCGGTGCAGAAGGAGAGGTGGAGCCAGGTACACTATGATCCCTCAGAGGACCTGGTGCAAATGTCAGTGATATCCTAACTCCAACTCCACCAAGCTCTACTGTACTCGTACTTACACATTCTGCCTTGAAAACCCTAAGGAAACTCTCCATGAACCATATCAGGGTTCTGCTTTGTAGGGAGGAGGCTACAAAAATGTAGAACAACGGCCTGGCCCCATCTCCTCAAAGTTGTGAGGGAAGCGAAAGCAACTAAAGGAAGGGGCTTTGTGTTTACTCACAAGTCATGCACTATGGCAGTACGTTGATGCAGATACCACCTCAGCACGTCTACTCTGCTTCTTCTGAAGCTAATTGAATGGAACAGGGAGCAGCTCTGGCACCATTCACAGACCATCTTTAAGTCATGCAGGGCTGTCTGGCTTCAATTTATTTATTATGCCTGAATTAAATTGAAGCAGTTCAGGAAAGGCTGCTCAGCTCTGCCTCTTCAGGCATCTCTCTGCTTGGCAGTTCAGTACCAAGGAAAGGGGCTGGATATCTGCACGGGATTAGTCACTGCTTTCAGCTGCCCCACTCGGATCTGCCACAACCCAGAAGCAAACACTTACTGCTCACCCAGAGGGGAGCTCTACTGATCTCCCTCAGTTGTAAGTTGTTCTACATTACAAAGAAGTTCAAAACTGTCAGCAAATAAACAGCATCCACTAATGCTTTGGTGCAGGACAGATGAAACTCTTCAGCTGAGCGTGTCAGCAACCAGACCATAAAAACCTCCTGGCAAACAGCCTGAAGTTACACATGCTAACGCAGGGACCAGCCCCTGGCCTAGCCTCTCCCATGGGCAGGTACAGCAAGGTTAAAAGAAAATAGATGTGACCAGACTACAGTCCTGGAAGATGTTGCTTCTTCATGGTGCCAGCGCACAGGGCTCCTGGTGACAGGAACCACCCAGATCACTAGCAGGAAGATAAAGAGCTTGGGCACTTCTTTGTGCAAGTCTCAGGTCCCTTGCAGCTCAGGGATGTGAGGGTTTCACATGGCTTTCCATCCTGCCCGGTGGGGAATAAATTCATCATTTCTTTATATCTCCAGTGGAAGGGATGCCACAAAAGTGTATTGGGTAGAAACCTTCAGGGCCTGGGGACCAGTTAGAGACTGAACATCCCTGTCAGATGTACATGAAACGCCATATAGGGCATCGTTACTGATGTTCTTTTGTCCCCACTGTCGGTTGCAGATGTGGCCGTGGGCAGATTATTCCAAACGGTGCCAAGCACAGAAATTGTTTCCAAACTAAGAGTAAAAGCACTGCAAAGATCAAAGCGCCAGGGCACGAAAACGCGGGGGCTGAACAGCGTGAGCGCAAAGAGGACGACATCAAAGGTGTTAGAAGGATGACAGGCCCAAAATGAATGTGAAATTCCCCCTCCAACTGCCAGGACTTAAGCAGATTAGATCTGAGCTCAGCAGAGAAATGATTAGAGAGCAAGTGGGTGCAGAACGAGGCAGGCAGGGGGATGAGGAAGCGGGTAGGAGGGTCAGCTCGGGACTCCCTCACACCAAACCACCCAGCTGGGAGGATTCACAGGCAATTGCCGGTTCCCATGGCAACCAGCCCGGCTGAGCTGCAGGCCTCGGTCGCCTCTCTGACCTACATTCGCTTGAGTTGGGCTCTCACGCTGCACTAGGTACCTGCCCCGGGGAAACGGGCGCTCGGAGCAAGTGGAGCTGACGGGAGGCGCCCACGGAGGCGGCTGGGAAGCTGCTCTCCCATCTCCGCTGGAGGGACGGATCAAACCGCGCTGCCTTTGATCCAAGGTTCAGACTGTCCCCATCCGAGCAGCTTCCCGAGCCTGGTTCTGCTCCACCCCAGGCGCGCCCTGTTAACATCCTTTGGCATCCTTGCAGTTAACATCCTTGCAACCATTTGGCTGGATCCTGAAGTCAGTCACCAGGAAAGCTCCTCCTCTCTGCAAGCAGGCACTAAACCCTAAGCAAAATCTGCACCTAACAGAAGGTGTGAGCAGTATCCAAGCCTGGCTCAGCTCAAAGGGCTTTACTGACCCTGCTCTGGAATGTGTTTGATTTCTAAATTCAGCAGAGGAACCTTATTAAACCTGAAATTTTGCCTTATGGCCAGATTTAAGTACAAATTGGAAACAGGATCAAGACCCCCGATTGACAACAGAGCAATCAAAGAGGCAAGAGGACAGCAACGGCCATTGCACAAACCTGACCTTGCCTCTGCCCTCAGTGTCTCTTTTGCTCCTGGCAGAGCTTTGCCTGGGTTACATGGAAGCTACAGCTCTTTTTCCAGTGTGGACAGAGGCAATGGAGGTTCAAGGGGATGAAAACTCGTCTGAAAAGGCAAGTACTCACTCTTTCACAAAATTGTGTAGTTGCTGCCGGACTGACCTCTGAGCCTGGTCAAACAGGATCTGGAAGAAAAGACAGAAAACATCCAATACGTAAACATTTGGGAGTCGGAAAAATCTATTTTCCTCAATTGCTCTCGAGGATCCTAAGCGCAGGGACTCAGCATCAGCCCAGCCTCGTTGGTGCCCTCTGCTCGATGCCCTCGCAGTGATTTGAGCTTCCCCCCCTGAGCAGCACTGCCTCCCGGGGCAGAGCTCCCCCGGCCCGTGCCAGCCCCTGCTCAGCCCCGAGGGGCCTGTGCTGCCCACTCACTGCCATTAGCGAGCGCTTGTAGGAGCAGCTGCCTTCCCAGCCCCTTTCCAATCCCATCCCTCCACTTTCTCCTTTTGCCAGAGGAGGGCACTGTCCCTGCAACGCTGGCGACTGGAACAACCTCCTAGGGTACCTCAGAGCCGGCCCCAATATCTCAAAATATTTCTGCAAACCTCTGCCTATTAAGGGCTGTTTCCACCTGCCCAGTATAACACACAAACCTGCATGGGAGAGGGGTTCAACCTTCAGCATCAAAACACTGTCCTTTTTTGTTTTGTTACTGAGCATACAGTAGAAAGAGCTCCTAACAACCATTTCAACTTCATGCTCCCATCCACCCCCACAAAAAAAAAGCCCCAGCTCCGTTTCTGGACACTCTATCACCTCTAGCTCTCATCATCATCCTTTGAGAGATGTCCCCCCTCTGCCAGACGCCCCAACAACAGCATTCATTTCCCTCCCATCCCTCTCTGATGGCCGTGACCACAAATAACTCCAGGTTTCAGCCGTGTCCTGGGATGACAGAGCCCTTCAGCTAATTGGGACCAGATGGAAAGAGGCTCCCAGGCCACAGACCCGCAAAGAACGGGCACAGACCCCGGGTCATTCCACTACCAGAAGCACCAGGCACTGGCCCAAGACACAACGATGCCCTGCGGCATCGCAGAGCTGAGCTCTGACCAACCGCAGCTCTTTGGCACCAGGAGCTCTGCCTCCTTTGCTCCAGCTTAACCCTGCACCTTAGGCTACTGATTTAACCCAAAGAGCTCCTGGAAACACAACTGTGACCAATACAGACAGGGACGTCCTCCCTAGCTGACATCTTCCAACTGGATGGATGCAGGTCACACTCTTGACACTACATGGGTCTACTAGAAGACTATGTGGTTTCCACTTGTACCTCCATCTGCAGAGTTTCCATTGCTGGTTTCCATCTCAAAGTAAACTAAGGGGAATATTAAGAGCTAGAGCTTTAAATACAGAGTTCTTCCCTGGCTTTCTCTCCTTTCCCAGACATGCTTGGGATAAATCATTTGGGTTAACGTTGTCCAGACCAAATATCACCCCACCCTCTCTCTTAGCCGCCACCAAGGCCGAGATGAGTCCAGCCTGTGAGTCACATCCGCACATGAGCAGGGGGGAACACAGCTCCCACCCAACAACAGCAAACGGCTGGATCCTACATTTCACTTCCTCAGCATAAGCTCCTGAGGCCACTGGATACAGCTCAAAACTGCATTTGTCAGGGAAGGAAGGATTTCTCATCCCTGCAAAATCAGAGAGCTCAGTGGAGCAGAATTCTGCTCCTGCAGTGCAACCCTGGCACAGGACACATCCAAAGAGAAGCAAAGGCTACAACATTCCCACCATCTTCCTCCAAGAGAAAGGGGCTCCTACCAGGCTGCAAGGCAAAGCAGGAGCTAAAGCAAGATGAGATGCCCACCGAGGACTGTTCCAATCATCACTTACCCACACATAGTTCCAAAGGGGGACATCAGAGCTACACATTGGGAGAGGGTTAACCAGAAACACCCATCAGATTAAGACATTCATGGTAGCAATAGTCAGGGAGCAGGAGCATCCAGCCAGCCTGAGCTTAAGTGGCCTCTCGGGCCCATGCTAGAGGGTGTGGGTGGAGGTCCCAGGTGAGGCTGCTCAGGGCCTCTTTGTGCTTTCAGGCCAACATCCCAAGATGAGATCAGGATCACCTGAGAGAATCAGCTGTTCTGCTGAGTCCCCCTGACGATGGCGAGTGTGGAGCGTCACTTGCAGCTGCCTCACATGAGGACAAACTCATGCTCTTTCTTTCCTTCTGGCCCTTCTTTCTCTTCTCTTCAACCACCTCTCCCGTGAAGAGCTGCAAAGAGCTTTCCCGTTTCCATCTCTTTCCCAGCTGAGCCAGGGTGTGGCTCATAGAGCCTTGGAAAGAGGATGGAAACATCACCGTGCCTGTTCCAGGGGCAAAACAGGCCTCCACAGTGCCAGTGTACGCTATGTTTTTCACGGATTTCAGATTCCTGCAGTTTTCTTCCCTCCCAGTGCAGCTTCCACCAGTTGAACGTAGCAACTTCACTGGCCAGATGGCCAGGCAGAATTTGAGCATCTCATGTCTGGCAGGGGGTGCTTAAAGGCCTGTTATTCCTGGCTGGCTATGTGATTTGGTCCTAAATTGCTTGAGAAATGGCACAGCAGATAAATACCACCCATGAGTAGTGTTACATTCATGGCAAGCTCACCTTAAAGATTGTGCCCTGGGAAACAAACCAAAACTGCTCCTTACATTAAACCTATAGGGCAGCAGGACAGTCTAACTTCAAAACCACGCTTTTCTCCTGAAAAATTCAAGAGCCCTGGTATATGCTTCAGTTCAAACAGGCTCAGACTCAATCAGACCTTGATTTTTAAGGGGGGTATTTGTATTTGGGAGAGAAAGATGGGAGCAAGCAAGCAGAGTTTGATGCTGACAGCACAGCATCTGTTTGATGAACAAGCAGCACTTGCAACACAGAGCATCTTGGCAAGCCACGGTCAAAATTAATTCACTCCATTGCGGTAGGGGGAGAGGAGAAGTCATCGTGAGGAGGCCCGTGAGCAAAATTGCAGTTCATGCCACTCAGGCTCAGGTGAAACGAAGCACCAAGCTGTGGTTGCTGCAGGGCTCTGGCATCCCAATCTGCCACCCACTACTCCAAGGTCTTCTGGAGGCAGCTGGGAGTTTGCAGCAGGCCAAGCAGAGCAGGGAGGCCTGAGGAGGTGACGTGACACAGCATCCGTCCCGGGCTGCACCGACTGTTCCTCCCATCGGCAAGGGAGTTGCTGCAAAACGCTGGCTCCTTCTGTGTTGAGACACAGGGTCTTGCAAGGGAGAAGAGTGATGAAACAGGACAGAACTAGTAAGGGGGCAGACTGCAACACTGCTGGGAGGGCAGTGCCCTGCAGGGGACATTCGCATGAGCAAAGATTTCCAGGACACACCTCTGAACGCAGCGCTGTTTGCTAAGCAGGCTGCTGGCTGTGGTTGAAATCCTCTCCTGAGACTGTTCCTTGGAACAGGGTTGTTCGCTCACAGACAGCCAGAGAACACTGAGCCCAGCTCTTCTGAACTCGGCTTTCTCTTTTGTCATCTGTCTCTCCAGTGCTGTTTTACTTTTTTGCCCCTCTGCATCCAAAGAAAAACGAAAATACTCTGCAGCTTGGTGTGTTCATAGTCTGTGTGCAGGACAGTGTGTTATATTGGGATTTTGTAGGGCTGAAATAGAAGCAGGAATGTCTTCTAGCCCAGTGCTCTAGCAGCAAAATTAAAGAACAAGTTTTTCCAACTCATTTTTGGTCCGTTTTCCTTTCTTTTTAACTTGTTCCAGCTGTACATATGGCCCTGGCTGCACGCCTGGAGTGAGCACTGACAACTGCTTCATAGCTGAGATGCTCAGACATGACGAGCCAAGCTACGCCTGCACACACACAAATACACCCCTCTCCCCAAGGAGGCCAGCAGCAGCCCCCCAAAATAACTCACTCCTTGCACAGCTCTCAGAGATGCTGCAGTTGCTCCGGAGCCTTTCCTGGAGCGGCACTTGCACCGCTCTGCAGTTAGGGAAGAGGGTGCTCTCAGAAAGCCCCAAAACAGAGGGGTTTTAAGCATTTTTCCCCATGGGTATGAGGCTGGTGGTAGCAAAATACTGTCTTTGACAGCCTGTGGGGAGGAGCTCACGCCTGCTGAACAAGGAGGGTCGCGTGGGAAGGGTTTTACTAAGTCTGCAGGGGATGTGGCAGCTCTGGGAAGGGATCTTCTGCGGGTTAGTTGGCTAAGACAAGAATGATGCCAGAAGTGTCGTTTTTGGCAGAGAACAGGGATGCAGAGGAAGCTGCAGGGAGCTGGGGGACCCTGGAGCTTTCCGGCTGAGACAGCTTCCTTGGAGCTGGCCCCACCAGCACAGACATCATGCGATCCTGGAAATGGAAGGGTAACCTCTGGGGGCTTCACACACTCCTGAGCAGAAAGACCTTACATTTTCAGAGGGAGCTTTAGCTGCTTCAAAGAACTAGGACTTGGTTTTCTCTGCTTTGACATAAACACCTTTTCCTGCATCATCCCATTGATCGTTCAGGCTCCCCCCTGCACCACCAACCCTGCACAGCAGTTTGTTTCCAAATACCAACAGTCCTCGGAGGGATGGATGCATCGAGCCTCTTTTCCCTGTCATTTTCCACCAGGAGGGAGCTCTTCCTCCCTGCTTCATGAAGTAATTAAATGGATGTGATGCAGCTTTTTCTGGAACTGCACACGGTTAGCTTCAAAGTAACATTCATGCCTAACACACTGTGACAAGGGCATCGTGCCATAAAAGTGGGTCACTCCAGCACCAACACTCTGCAGCTTCCTTCCCTTGGAAGTATTTGCATCTTCTTTGGAGTTTCAGACCAAAAAAACGTGGATCCACCAACATAAAGCACCCTCCTCTTCTATGAGCTTTATGCTGTGTTTTGAGATGGGAAAAAGGGCAGGTTCTCACTCCTTGGGCTCTGTTAGTGAGGTCAGGAGAAGAGCCCTTGTCTGAACATTTCCTTCCTCTCATCTTACTATAGCATTAATTTGGTCTGCGTTGTCCTGAAACACAGACCCGCAAACAAGCCGCCAAATCTGCTCGCAGGCTCCGCTCCATCAAAGCAGCCCGTTTGTTTTGATTCACTGTCTCCCTTGTGTCCCAATGGCACAACTCTGCGTGCCAGGCACACGAGGGTACTTCACACCTAGATGTGTTACACACGCAAGTAGTTCATGTCCCAAGTCCCGGCTAGGAGAGCTCCTCAGGACCCTGTCTGTCCCCATGGCACCAGTCTTCCAAAAGGAAGAACAAGCGATATGCGATGCAGAGCTGCAGGGGCTCTCCTCCTGCTTTGGGAGAGGGGCTCTGATCTCAGCCCTCTGCATGTTGGCTGCACCTCTCTGAGCTGAAACAAGCCAGAAGACACCCATACAGCCCACCTGGCACCCCCTCTGCCCTAGAAATCCCATCTGCTGCTGTTCATGACACGTTATCTCTGACCACCATGAGTACCAGTGGGCTGTAACAGGCTCACAATTCACCCCATTCAACAGATTAAAGAAATAAAAACCTTTGCAAACGGCACCAGTTCCCCGGCCCTTTACGGCTCCCTTGGCTACCCAGCACACAGCGACTGGAATCTGCAGGCAAGCCCCTTCACAAACCCCATCTTTTTACAGCATTAACGTGGTCAAGAGACCAGTAACCAGTGCCTGGAGGGAGAGGTGGCCATCAGCGCAGGACAGAGGAAGTGGCCTCTTACCATGTGGTAGTTAATCATCTCCTGCAGACTGTCTCCGAATTTGTCCAGGCACTCCTGCAAGAGAAGTCAAAGGGAAGAGGCAGTGAACGGGAGCAGCTGTCCCCTCCCCAGGGCTGGAGGCCGTGACAGGCACTCTCATTAAGGCGCTCAAGAGCCGCTCTGTCGCTCAGCACGCGGGCAGTCAGTAAGTGTGGCACTGATGCCATAGGCTCCCTGTCCTCTCCAGTTTAGTACTGAAAGGCTCGTGCCCCGCCGTTCCTCCTGCAGATTGCTTCCCGTGTTTCCTGAAGAACTGCTGCTCACTGACCTAGATTCCAACAACCTGGAGAGCGCTGCGCCTTCCGAAAAGCCCAGCTCTCCCTGAACATGAGCAATCTCACGCTGCTTTTTCAGCACTGCTTTATCAGATGCAGGGTTTTCTCCTCAAATTAAAACCTTTGATTAAATAAATAGCCCCTTAAATAGTGCAAAGCACTAGGATGCACAAGCAATGCACAGCGTCAAGATGGGTATCCCATATCCCTGGGCATGTTCCCCACTTCCCCTCACAGGCTGACTTACAGAAATCATCTCATCCTTCTTGCACTGCTGTGACAGATCCCGGACGCCGCTGACGAAATGCTTGTTGGTGGTGATGTAGGCTTTGCCCGCTTCAATCATGCTGCTGCAGAGCTTCACCAGCTGCACAAGGAGAGAGGCGTGAGCAGGTGGCAGGCATCAAACTGCCTTGCAATCACATTGCATTTAACCTGCACCAAAAGCAGCCTGCAGCACCTCTGCAGGAAAACGTCCCTGCTGTGGCTGCAGTAACTGCCCTTACAGCACATGGCAGAGAGAGAGAGAGAGAGACAAAAACCTCACTTTCAGGATAAGGCATGATCTGAGCGTGTCATTTGTCACTTAAGGAAACAGTTCTGGGCAGTTCCTATGTTCCCTGGCATGCTGGTCTAGCACCAAGCCCGATTATCTATGAATCAACAATTCTGCACACCAAGAAGGCTAGGCTGGTGCACGACACACGTCTGAACTGCCTGGGACTTGCTATGGGCTCTCCGCGGGCTCTGGAAGGACTTTTGCTCTGAGGAATGTCAGCGACTTTTAGGAAACAACAGCTTTAATGAAGTTACCTGGAACCTGCAGCAGCAGGAGGGCAGCTTCCTCATGCTGCAGGCGGCTTTCTGCAGCCTGGCCATGCAACTCTGCAGAGCCTTTAGGAGCTTTAGGTAATTTAACAACTTCAGCGGAAATTCCCAGACTCTCTAGTCTCAGCAAGCCTGGAATTGGCTATAAAGGCTGGACTCTTAATTTGCATGTTAGCCAGAATTCCTGGCCATTTGCCTATCTCCCTTTAGCCAAAACTCCTTGTAAAGGGGCTACATTAAACACATTAAGACCACAAAGCGTAGGCCAAGAGATCTGCAACAGACTGGCCACTGAACAGTATCTTAAATAGACATTTTTTTGAAAGTCATCATTGTTCCAAGCTTTTTAACCAACTGAACTAAATATAGAGGCTGACAAGGAACATTACTTGGAACTGAAAACTTCCATTCTCAAAAACCAGGAGCTTCTTAGAGATATTAATCTCCTTAATGAAAAACAGTTTCGGAAATCTAACTGCCAGTCGTCCTCACCTACAGGCTGGGGATGTCTCTCCCCTAACTCTCTATAGAGAAGGGATAAAGAAAGGCAGGAATTGCGCCCCTATCCCGAAGTGTGCGATGCTGCCAGCTGAATGTCAGAACACCCACGGCAAGCACGGTGTTCTAGTTTGGGCTTGGGTTTATGTAACGCAGAGCCTTTGGGCTCTATGCTGAAGCACATTCTTTAGGCTTGCACTGCAGAACAAGCTTGCCTGCCTCTGCCTGCAAATCTGCAGGGATTTATAGAAGGCTATCTGAATGTATAAACATATATATACTCAGCCAGCAGGCTTGAACTATCCCCTAGAATAGCCCCAGAGAAGGGAAGCAAAGAGATGCAGCTCCTCTCACATCTGGAGCGCAGACGGACACGAAAGGCTGGAAAGGAAACGCAGCCTATTCTGCAACGTGGCGGTTTCCAGCTCTGTGCACACGTCTGAGGCCAAGGCTGGGTTACAAGTAGCTGCTGAAGGCCATTCAGCACGAACACATCCAGAAACAATGTTCCCTAGCTCCGGAAAAGCTCCTGAGACATTAGGAGAGCTGGGAGAGCATTGGTAGGAAGGGGTCTTTTGACAGCTGGAAGAAAACCTGAAGTTATTCTAACTGAGAGAAGGCAACAGCCGCTTCTGAATATTATGAGAAACCTCTGTCTCTGCCTTTAGCTGCAGAATGCAATCAAATTCCAAATTTACCAAACTACAAGAAGTTCAGCGATTTCAATAACAAATATTAAGCCACATTTCTGATACCTCCTTGCACTGAATAGCTCCTATTCCCTTATCCTCCCACAGGGAAGGATGACTTTGCAGATGTAGGACAGGCCAGAGCAACGGAAATCTCTCTGAAAGAGCAGCTAAACCCAGACGTCTGGGGTTCCCCTGGGTGCATCTCTGAAACTGCCCTTTGCCTCCCTTTTGAGCAGGTTAACAGGGAAGTCATGTACAAACCAAGTGCTCAACGGCACTCAACCAGGCAGAGAAACACACCCAGGCCTTGCCAGCGTGTGGCATTAGCAGCACCTCACCCAAACCTGTCCTCTGGGAAAGCCCAAGACGGGACAACTCCCTTAGCGGGTGGAGCAGGGACACGGCAGCAGCGGCAGCCCCTGCGGACGCAGCCGAGGCAGCGTGAGCCACCAGAGCATGCAGAGCAGCATCTTCCAGCACCAGGAGCACCAACCTGGCCCTCTCATCCTGCTTGCTGTCACCCAGCAGCCCTGGCAGGGGCCTGTCAGCAGAGGGAGACATGGCCCTGAGCACAAGCCCAGATTTTATACAGCAATTTCTTGCTACTCGGTGCCGGGGTCCATGCTCAGAGGGGTCCTAAGCAGTAATTCCCAAGTCTCTCTCCAAGCCGATGCTGCTCCATCTTACCTTGTCAAGCTTCACTTCTATCTCCACCACATCTGTTTCCACTTCATCAATGGTTGCCCTGCAATGAGAAGAGCAAAAAGAGATAACTAATTGAAGCCCAAAAGCCCCAGAAAAGTGAAGATTGCAGGAATTAAGGTGTGTGAGTCAGTGGGGGATAGAAGGAGGGATTCACACTAGGTCCTGAACATCCTAAGCCTCCTTCACAGGGCACTTTGGCAGCATCAGGATGAATCTGTTTCCTGATTATTGGATCTATCTTCTTTCCACACGGCTGGACAGATATGACAGTGGGATCCAGCTGCAAAGGTCACCAGGCTTCCCCTAAAGGGAAATATTAACATGACATCAGCCATCAGCAAGAGGCATTCCCAGACTGAGACACGTGGTATGGAATGACTTTCTCGGAGGCCGGCGTCCAACAGGAAGCACAGGAAACCCAAGAGCACAGCTCATTGCTACAGCACGAGCCTGCTTCCTATAGCACCTCAAAACGTGGCAAACCTCAGGGCACCCTCCTCCACCAAAGCCACACGATTCAAATCGCTTTTTCCTAGCACTTCTTCCAGCCGCTTCCTTAGGCAGATCCCTGCAAGTGGCCTCCAGAACCCAGGACAATCTACCCGCCTTGCACTGCAACTGAAATCCTGGTGACTCACTATGGAAGTGCAGATTTCTCTCAGGATGCCCAGGGCTCTGGCCACAAGGGATCTGCTATCAGGTATCTGCAAACACAGCCAGAAAAAGCAGCTTCTTTCTCTCTGGTAACGCGCTGGGGTTTCGCTGCGACCCAGGGCTTCCTCGCCAGCAAGCAGCCTGTCTGTGCCCCTGGCAGAGCTCGGGAAGGAAACAGAATAATTGAAGAGCCTCTTTCAGGCATTTTTTTTTCACTTCCAGCTATTTTTGTTCTCTGCGTTCACAAGTCATGTATTGCCCTCTTACTGCCAGATTCAATCTTTCCACTTGGTTTCGTCTTGCTTCCAAGAGCTGGAAAAAAACCAGAGCCGGGATTTGGGGGGTTGCTTTTCTTTCCAGGAAAGCAGGAACCGTGGGCTAAACTGAAGGCATCAACTACGGCCAGGGCAGGCTGGACATCTGCTTCCCGCTCAAAGGTGGAGATAGGATCTGTGATTTCCTCCCCATCTTTACCCTACTCTGAGCAAAGGAGTTGATCTATTTGGACGGGGTGTGGAGGAGGAGGGCGTTTTGGACCGAGAATCCATCGGACAGAGCCAGACAAGCACGGATGTTATGACCAGAGCCGTGGAGCACGCGGGGATGCTCAGCAGTTAGAGGCCCCACTAACCACGTCGGAGGCAGCTGGCTCAGAGAGCGGGCGAGCCTGACAAGAGGGAATCGAGCCACTTCACCCATACCCCAAAATGCAAGGTCCCAATTACTGGGAAGCTGAAAGCGGTGTAGTCATCTCCTGGCTGGCTGCCCTCCTCGCTTCCTAACGCTGGGCTCTTCCTCCTAATGCTTTTCCAGGCCTCTGGCTATTTCCATCGGTGCACGGGCTCAGCGCGGAGCAGAGCCCTTCCAGCCGAAGAGGAACTGCCTGAGTTCCCTTGCTCGGAGAAACCAGCAATTCCCCAGACTCTGCAGGGTTTTACATTACGATTTTTAACTTGTGCTTCAAGGAAGCCACTCAGAGCATGACCTATATGTGACAAAAATCTGCCCAGATGCATTTTTATATTCCAGAGGGATAGGAATAGTGAATTATTATCAGGCAACAGGACACATGCGTGACAAGAACTCATCTGCCTTGCCCCTCTTCTGACTGGTCCTATAACCTAGACAGCCCTAGGCACCGGGGCTAGAATAACCCAAGGGAATAACTGCTCACGTCCAAAAAATGAACTAAACACAAGAGTCCCACTGGCAGAGCAGTGCAGAAACCAAGGAATATCCTCAGGTGATGACAGCAAACAGCACATTTAAACAGCATTAAGTAATATCTTATTTCTTGCCAGCTTAGGCAGGAATAGGTCAACACAGATTTCTCCGAGAGGCCCGTGTGTGTTTTTTGTGCTTCTTTTTCTTCGTGGTGAAATGGCAGCTGTGGTTTGCTTGGTATTTGCTGTTGACTGAGCACCTCTTACACGTGCTGTAAATGGAAATATGGCAGAAATCCAGCCCCACACTGGGTATTAGGAAGACAATTACATTAGAAAGCTCGGTTATGTGAAGAAGAGATGGAGAAAGCACAAGCCTCTCGCATTTCAAAGCACCCACTCGCAGCAGATGCACTGGGGGACAGCAGCAAGATTCAAACCAATTCCCAGCATATTCCATGGACAGATCTCCATCTGGCTCAGCAGGAGCAGGAATGTTTCTGTGGGATCTGCCTCCTGCAGAGTGTGCGCAGTTCAGCCCGGGGCCCATTTGTGACCCTTGCACAGGTTCTCCTACACGTGGCAGCTCTTCCTTCGGGGCAGCCTGTGTCCTTCTGCGTGAAGCTCTGCGGGCAGGACAGGCCGCTTCCCTTGGGATCGGGACGAGCCGTACCTGCAGGGCAGATGTTTCCAGATGCCGGCCGGGACGCACGCAGGCGTGCTGAGGCTCCAGGCTGCAGCTCGTTATGCAAGCAAAAAAAAATGAAATGGAAAATTCTGGGAAAATAACTAGTCCCTCCATGCCTTGCGGTGACAACTTCTCCACGAGCACATTTGCCGTGGCCAGAAAAAGGACTGCCTAATGAGCCTAATTATGGACACCCCTGGCAGATTCAGCTCAAAGATAAAATTACTAAACCGCCCAGAGGATTCACATCCCAAATCCTGCTAAGGCTTCCTCGAGCCCTAAGTGCAACATCGATGTTAATGTCCAGTGTCTCTCTTGGCTTAATGCTCCGGGTCAGAAAGAAACACAAGTTTCCACAGCCCAGGATGGGAAGCAGGAATTCCCCAGTCCTGTTCCTGGATGCCATAACATCAATGGGAGGCCACTTACCACAATCTCTGTGTCCCTTTATCTCCATTAAAACACTGAGGAATTAATCCTTCCCTCCCTTGTAGGGTTGTTTGGAAGATTAATTAAGTAACAGTGACAAAACGTTCAGCGTGCCAGGAGCTGCAAAAGCAAAGTTATTATTATTTATTAAATCTGACCGTGTCCTGTTTGAAAGGGAGTGAAACCGATATTTGCCTTTGGAGAGCACGAGGAGATCAGCTCCCTCCTCAGCAGACAAGGATGTCTGGCACAGACACAAGCTGTTTCTCATTCAGCTCCTCCTTCCAGAACTATCAACAGCCAGACATGGTCATTAAGAGCTGCCAAACTCCCTTCCAAAAGAGCCTTTCTCTTGCATTTGAAATGAAATGCATGAGTTCCTCCAAAAAGAAGGGGCTTGAGGGGGCAGATGGGATTTTAAGTCCCTTCTTCATATCCTTATCCTCTGCAAGACACCCGTTTCAGGATGTTTAACCTGAGAAGTGCAAAAATTCCAGCACTGGTTACTAGAAGACCAAAACCAAAGCAGCTAGTACCCTCATTAAATACTTATCTGCAGACCTCTCTGCCTTCTGCTAGCCACTGTTCCTCCTCTGTTCTTAAAATAAAACTTTGCATCTCTCGGCCGACGTGAGCAGGCAGTACCATGGCAACAGCTCCATAGTGACAATATCCATGACAACCAGATCCGGGAATCGCCAAGGCCCCCGGTTCAAAGCAAGGACCGGATTTGCATGGCTTGCTTTTTTTTTTTCTTTTTGCATTTTCTCGAGGAAATAGCACGGGACCAGCTGGGAGAAAGGAGCAGCTGGGAAACTCTGGGCAGCTGGCAGGGAATGCAGGAGATGGAGAAGAAGTCGAGGAATGGAAGAGTCTCATTAAATCCCACCTGGGCTGGAAGGGAGTCTAGGGAGCCGCTTTCTCAAGGTGATAGCTCAGCAGCTTCAGGCTTCTCTCAGACAAGACACAAAGCAGCCAGGCTGGCCAACCTGCAGCAACGCGCAGCGCTCGTTAAAGGCCTGCAGCGTTTGACTCACTCTGTGGCCGCTCCAGGCTCCCAAGCGCGGTGGCTCCGGAGCTCCTCCCGCAGGGATCACAGGGGCAGCCCAAGAGCTGCCCTGGCTGAGGGCAAATCCCCACGTCAGCAGCAGCCGCTCGCGGCGCGCGGAGACGGAGCCTCCTGCGCTCATGGCCTTCATGCGGGGTGGCTGTAGGGCTCAGGTGGGAACCCGAGGACCCTGCTCAGCTGAGCCCAAGTTCCCTCGCCCCCAGGTTGGCTCCTTCCTCACCAGCAAGTTCAAGACAAATTCGAGACTAAAACTCAGGCAAAACACCAAAAACTACAGTAATGCCTAAATTCTGCTTTGGAGCTGCAAGTTCCTGGAGTGTGAGCTTCACTTCTCGTTCCCTGTGGCAAAGGCAAAACTCTCCCTGCATTCAGCAGCAGAGACTGAAAGCAGCTCAAATCCCAACTTTCTTATCCTTGGAGGGGTCTCATTTAATGAATGGTTTGGATGAGGACATCAAGGGAGCTGTTGGAGAAGCAGCAAGGGGCCTCATGGTTTCTTAGGTGGTGAGTGTCCTTGGTGCTTAATGTCACTTGTCCTTCCACCCTGATGATGGTAACAGATTCTTTGCTGCTCCAGCTCTCACCCATCCAAGCTTCTGAGGGGGGTCCATGTGCTTCCCGGGGACCCTCAGCTATTTGGGAAATGCAGCTGGTCACCTTGTCCCTTTGTCACTCTTCCCCTTATGGGAGGTTTGTGTGGAAAGGAGGGGGAGGCAGGTCCTGCCGTCCCAGCTGCTGCAGCACAAAGGAAATGTCAATGTTCATGTGGCTCTTGGGCTGTGTGACACTCTTGCGCCCACAGCTCTGCAGAAGAGGCTTCCTGAAGAGACTGCACAGAGCTCTCGTGCCTTGAAATACCTTCTTCCGAGAGTGGATGGAGCGTGACTAGGCTGGGAATGCCGGTGAGCTGGCTCGAAGCTGTGCGGCGACCTCCGCTTAGTGGCAACTGCCCCACACTGAGCGATCTCCAGGTCCAAGCCAATGTGAGCAGATCACGACACGTTTGCCAGAGATGCAATAACACACTTCCAAGTGATGACAAGTCAATAGCCTTCCCGAGCATAAACGCTTGTGGGAGTGCAAACACTGACCTACATTTCAAGTAATTATGCTGGAAACAGGCACAAGTGAAGCTACTGCTCTCTGGCTTTTAGTTCTGCAGCATGCACATAACTAGAGAATGCAGATACTCTTAGTTTCATCCTCCAAAGTGAGGTCCTTGCTGCTCCAGTGAAGGTAGGAGGTCTGCTACATGCAAAACATTTGAGACACCCCATTACAGTTCAACATGTACCCAGGAAAGGGCAGCACTGCCTGCAAAGCCCAGGTGACTCACTGCAGCACAGGGTGAACTTGGGCTCCACCACCAAGGGTGGCACAGACCGATGCCAGCAGTGACCTGACCATAAAGTGAAAGAGAAATTCCACAGCACATCCGTCCAATTTTCCAGCAGGAGAAATGAGCTCCTTGATCCTCACGGTGAACAAGTGACACCTTGAAGTGGGCTATTAGCGTAACCTCATCATAACTGAGTGCAAAGACTTTTGCACGTTACTAATAATATCAACGGTGTGAACTTTCCATCCTGCTCTCCTTCATTACATCATTATAGTGTGTCCAGCTACATCTGCCAAAGTGTGAACTTCCAGTTTCCCATCCTTTTGGTCCAACAGCCTCAAATAACAGCCACAAAACAGCAGCAGGAACCAAAGCCCCTCGCCAGGGCCAGAACACGGGAGCCCTAGACGCATCCTGCCCTGGAGGGGCAGCACACATGTAAGCCATACAGTGGGCAGCATGTATGTAAGTCATATAGTGGGATGCAGACTGAAATGGAGCCAGGCTGCCCATTCCAGGCTGCTGACTGGGACAAGGCTGTTGGTTTACAGACAGTACTGGGATTGACATGTGCAAAGGTCTCAGCTCATGCCAAACAAGCTCATCTGGCCCAGTCACCAGTGGCATTTTCAGAATAACTTTTTCAGTAATGAGATTAATGAAAAGTCCAATTGCTAGAAAACCTGGGCTTCCTTCCTGACTTTTCACAGTACAATTTGGCTTCAGTCCTGAAATCCTGTGAGTTACTGATCTCCACAGGACTGGGATTGTGCCTGTCATGTCTGCACGGCCCCCACCTAGGCCATGCAGGAGAAGAGACATTAGACAAGTTTCCAACGCGTCATTCCTGCGGCGCTGGTTTGCTGCCTCAAAGCTCCTGTGCGCAGCCACGCCGCAGGAGCTCCTGGGCTCTCGTGTTCCGTGGGACCTCGCAAAGCACACCGGGGTGCATGAGCCCCCCACCCACCTGCAGTCTCCTTCACCTTGGCTGAAAGCTGCAATGCAAATCAACAGCAACGCTATCTAAGAGCAAATCCTCAGTCAGATGCGTAATTTTAAACCTGTGTTTCATTTCTCCCCAAATCAGGGGGGTTTGAGGCACATGCCCAGCACTAAGCACATGCGTTACCCAACTTGCTCAGTGGGATCATTTGCTGAACAGGAATCAGAGCAAAAGAAGATCTTTGTGAAACCAGCTGCGCTGGAAAAGCTCGTATGATGAACAAGACCTGGAGATAAGCCTGGGAAGAAGCAGATGAGGGAGTTACATGCAGCTAGACTTGAACCCTGGCTGGCCCAGGGCTGAGGGATCAAAGACCTGGGCTGCCTCATGCTAAGGCAGGTATGAGTCAGGGAGAGGTGTGCACAGTTTGCATTCACTTGCCTGCATTAGCATTAAAGAGCACTTTGGTGCAGAGTGTAACTGTGGTGAACCGCAGGTAGGCACCGGACTTGGACTCACTAGAATTCAACAGAAATATTGCTTGGGATCAGAAGCTGCCCCTGGCACATGCGAGGTGGATTCTGCTGCGCTGCATAAGCCTTTGCCTCGGGGAGCAGCATTTGCCGGAGTGCAGATGTGTGCAAGATTTTGTTTAGTCTACCCCAGTTATTGCTGAAGAACAAACTTTGTTTTGCTCCTAAATATCCCCTCTCCCACACACATGCACATGCACAAACGCACACAACGAGCTGGCCAGCGGCTGCAGGGACTGCCTACCAAAACCTAGCGCTGGGATACAAAGGCATTCCCAAGGGACTGCCCCAGAGGGACGAGCACACAGGCTGCCTCTATGGGCAGCCCATCATCTCGCTCTCATTGACTTGTCCCCTGCCTTGGCGGTGAATTTGGAGCTCATTTGCTGCTCTTGGGGTTGGAACACAGGCACGCTTGAGCCCGCAGACAATATCGTCCCTGTGGCCTCGGCCACAGGAAGCCCGTTGTGTGCCCTGACACTGGGGCTGTGTTCCCCTTGGCCGCCTTTCCGCAATTCTCTCCACTCGGAGAGATTTCCTGAGCTCAGGCCAACACAGAGTCTCACTGGGCTGCTGTCTGTGGAGAGTTGGTGGCCCTGGCCCAGCTCAGTGCTGCTGGCAGAGGTGACATTCCCAGCACTGTCCAGCACTGGAGCCTCTAGTCACCCCTGGACCCTCCCTTCCAGCCCCTCAAAATCATTTGCTTTGCTACAGGTTCCTATTGACCTGTAAGCAGCTTTTCTGCCCAACGTGCTGAGTCATTTGGAAAATCCACCTCAAAATCTATCCCTAAAGTGCCCTTGGCCCCGCTGCCCGGAGCTCCCATCGGGGTGAAGTGCCGGGTTAGTGGCAATCAGGGAAATCCGCAGAGCTGCCAGCATCAGCACCACCATCCACAGCAGTGGCAAAGCGACAGGGCAGTTCGCAGATGTTCCGTCTGAAAGCCAGGAGGGACAATTAGGACCATCTGCTCTTACTCGCATTTCCCAAACGAGGAAGCTCCAGTCGCGTCTCCAGCGCCGCTCCAGGCTCCCTGGGAATATCCTGTGCACAACCCCCTGGATTTGGGAGGCAGCCCCTAGGAGGCAACTTGACCTCCAAGCGCGGTGCAGGGGCCTTCAGGGAGCACCCCTGCACCTGCAGAGAGGGCAGCTGAGATTCCCCTAGACGACGGGCACACAGGAAACCCTCCCCGAAGCCGCGTAAAATGCGGATCTGTTCCACTGATTCTGCCTTGCCAAAATTTGCCAGGGCCAGTTCCTGTTTTGTTGACAAGGAAGGGGACAAGGCAGCTGCCACTCTGCCCGATGCACCGGTCCCTTGGCACAGGAGCCCCTGGTTACCGCGAGCAGGCTCCAAGCACGGAGACACAGGCACCGAATCCCAACGAGGAGCAGTCCCCTTCGGCACAGACAGAGCATCTACTGCTCTCGCTGCATAAGCCCCTAATTAACGCGGCCTCCCAAATAATCCTATTGAAAGGTTTACCCACAGTGCGGTTTAAAACAAGCCAAGCCCCAGATCCCAGGGTAATGGGCAGTATGTCACCGAGGTGCCTTTGTATTACTTGATTAGCCTCCTCCTTTTATATCTGTCACAACAAGCTGCTTCCCAGCCCTCCCAGCCTTTCCCCGCTAAAAGACCCCTGGTTAATATCTTATAACTTATTTGATTTAAAAGCTCTTTGACTGTTGCCTAAGCTCATGTAAACCATAAAAAACAACATGCTGGTCATTGAAAGCTTCCTCAGACCTGAATCCGGCTCAGGTTCTATCACACAGTGTGACATCCCCAGCCCCCGGGTTTGCACTGGCCTTGGCTTTGCTCTGGACACTAGTTTTCTGGAGAACGCGCCCAGGCTGCATCACCCTGGTCCTAACCAAGCGCAGCCAAGTCTACTCTAGCAAGGATCTATTTTGCTACCCTGTGCATTATGTGCATGCTAAGTGTAGTTGAAATAATTAAACTGATTAACCTCAGAAATCACAGAAAACCCATTATGCCATTAAACCTAAAGTATTTCACGCAGCGTGAACTCTGAGGGCCAAAAAATAAAACAATATGTCCTTTAGTGTGACGATAACAGTTTTTCTTTTGCTCTTTCCAGGGCACACATACATGTGCAGTGTCCTTTTAACTGCAAATACGGAGCAGTTCCGAGGGGACAAGGTCTGCAGAGGTTTCCTCTTTTTTGCCAGAAGAAACAAATGTCTTTCTTAGACGACCAATGTGGAAGGGAGGGGGCGCGACTGGAGCCTGGGTTTGAATGTCCTCTTTCTCCCCTCTTCCCACACCCTTTTTCTTCTCTGATTCACAAGGAAACCACAGAGCAAATTCAAGCCTGAATGAGATTTGGGCTTGTGAATGTTCTGTTTTTCTAGGGCATTCACTTCTGACCCCACTAGCCTAAATCCCCTCCTTGTACACCAAGTCCAATTCATTCAGCAAATTGCTGCAAGTGCAAGCACATCCAAATCTATCCTTTTCATTTATCTTTTTATTTAATAGAATATTTAATTAGCACTGCAGAAGCCAATAGGACTTAAGACTAAAAAGCAAATTTGAATCTAGACCACTGGACCAATGCTGTTTGATTTGACTTAATATAAATTTCTCAGGCTCTTTAGGTGGTGGAAATTGCTGTGTTGGAACAAATGCCCTTGCCCAGCGAGGCAGGTCCTGGTGCTTAGGGCCGGGGAGCGGGGTCTGCGCTGCTCACTTTGCTCATGCAACCACTAGGGCCAAAGCTAAAGCATGCAGCACGGGGAGCACCCGCTGCACCAAATCAGAGCCGGCTGGGAATTTCCTGGAGGAAAATGTCTTTTTGGAAAGGAGGTCTTGGCAGTCAGAAGTGCTGGTTCATCAGAGTGAAGCATTTCATATGGAGACTGGGAAAATTCCATTCTCAAAGGGAAAGATGGCCCAATATGTTCTGCTGCCACTGCTTTGAAACCCAGCTTTTGGACTGTTAGTCAAAACTGAGAAAAATTGAACCCTGCTGGAAGCGGAATGGCAGTCTGCAAAATGAGAAATGACTGTGGAATTCGGATCACAGGGATTTCAGTGACCAATTTTTCATTTCTGCATTTTGCAACCAGGGCTGCAAACCGATTCCTGTAATAAGGGCTGGCAAGCTGAAGATTTCACAGCCTCCCTCCCGTCAACGGGGAAAGACGCCTTCGTTAGGAACTCTGCCTATTCCCTAATCATTTCCTTTGTGTGCATGGTTATTAATATCCTTACATGACTAGTCAAGCCAGGGGCTATGTTTTTCTGTACTCATTTTGGCTACTAATTAATGCTTACACACTACATATAGATGACACACCCATGGAAAACTAAGGAGAGAAAAAGACACTATGGTTGATATTATCTGCAACTGTATTATCCAAGAGCCTTGAACCTCCTGTAGTATATTTGATATTATACAATGACATCTCCTTTCAGTAGACAAGGTAGCTAAAGAAGAAAAGAAGTAAACGGCAGCATGGAGAGCTAATGCGACCCAACAAAAGCTAAATATAAGGTCAAGAAAATACTTTACTCCTCCTGATCCCTCATGCAGTTCTCTGCACTGCCTGCCAGATGAGTATAATTCAAAAGCTCTGCTAAAAAATAAAAGGTAATCAGAAAAAAAAAGAGGTCTGGCTTTTGGAGTCCCGGCAAGGGAGGAGTTCCTGGTCTCCGCTGCAGGCAGGGTGCCTGCTGAACATCTCATAGGGGAAGCCACGGAGACCCCAAGCGCAGGAACTCCCCGCACTGGCCCAGCAGGCAGGGAGCCCAACGGCTCTGCCGGGCGCGTCGCTGGGACGGTGCCGCGCGGCGCGGGCATCGCCGGCAGCCTCCCCTCCGCGGCCACGGGGGAAGAGGCTGCCGAGCCCCGAGGGAGACGTCGCGGGACGGAACAGGCCAGGGCGCCGCGGCTCGCGCGGGGAGGAGGCGCCTGGGTCTGATCTGAGGCTGAGTCAGGGCCAAGCCACTGCCCTGGATTCTCCATCACTGAGATCACACGGGCCGCACTCGGAAAACAACCGGCAGAAACGTCCTCGGAGCCGGGAGCTGTGACACGCCAACCAACCCCAAAGGCACCAAGACCAGCCAGGAAGCACAGGGGCTCCCACCTGGCTGTTGCTGGACTATCTCACAAGTTAACGCTCGAGCACTAACCATCCCATCTCCATCCCAGACACAGACGGCCCCGCAGCACTGCAAAAACACCACCTATTCCTGGGGGATATGCAGCAATATCCCAGCCGCCCGGTTTCCCTGCTCTTCCCACTCCTAATGCTCCCTGTGTGCAGTGGCTGCTTTGCTCCCAGATCTGCTCCAGATGGGAAGGTTCACACCACTCGCTCGCCAAGTCTTTACAATGGCCACTATTTTGCAGAAGATTTCTGCACGCTCAGGTTAATCTAAAATAACAATCCTGTGGAATGAGAAGTAGATGCTGCTCATTGTGTCAGACGAGTGCAAATCCACGCCTGCGCTGTTGCTAAATGGGGAGGGTGGGTGCAGTGATTTCAGAGCGCTCCGTAGCTCGCTGCCCTTTGAGTGCCTCTGCAGCACCGGGGATCTCTGGCCAGTTGCCATCAGGTCGCTTTGCTCCTTCCTAAAGCTTCACTCAGCCTGCAGACCTCCACAGAAACCAGTACCTGCTGCTGCTAATCTGCTTCCCTTTCTGCTCACAAGTGACGAAGCAGAACCCTGCTCCTGCCTCACATTCCTTGGAGCCCACAGGAAACAATAAATCAGAGTACAAGCACCCAGAGAGAACCTGGAGAAGGGCAAACATCAGGCTGGGAGCAGGGAACCTGCTGGAACGGAGCAGAAGGTCAGCGCTAACAACACAAACATCCACCCTGGCCTGCACCAGAGAGGGAGACTGAAGGGAAATCAAGGGCTAGGGGTACTAAAAGTCCTTCTTTTTTCAAGAGAATATACATATATATACACACATATATAACTATCATAAAGCTATATAAGCCAGAAGCCAAGGGGAGGGAGGAGGGTGCTATACTGCTGCTCCTGGTACCTGGCCTGCTGGTCTCCTCGCAGTTAAATAAGCAAAGCCCCATCCCCTGGCAGCCTTAGCATCTCCTTTTGTTTGTTTGACAGCACAGGAAACTGCGGTGGGTTCAGTTTTGTGTTGCAAAGAGCTGGTTACAGCTCCGCCTCCTTGACGTGAGCAACCAGGGTAATAAGTTAATTACCAGCAAGGGTCCCTGCCCCTGCAGCCCGACCTGAACTGTCCCGCTTCGACCCTGACAACAGGGCTTCAGGCTGAAGAACTCTGCAGGCTGAGTGCAGCGAGGACCTGCTTCCCCTAAAGGTGACTCGGGCCTCTGGACAAAGTGTATTAGGCTGAGATTTACTCTGTAAATCTCTATAGAAGCGTCATGCTAATTCCAAGCTTGGTCTGACCCACCTGTGCTTTCCTTTTATAAGGGAGAACTGTGCTTTTCTTCCCTCCCTTTTCAATGAACCACGGAGTACTCTATTTCCTGCAGCCCTGCTGACCGCCTCCCTGTCGAAATTGCTGGCTCAAATTTAGATCTAAGCTGTGTCTTGAATAAGTGGGATAAACCTGGGTAAAAACAGATTATGTGAGTAATTCTAAAGCCACTCAAATTTAAGTCACTTTAAAAGGAGAAAAAAAAAAAGTGAATTGCTTTTTTTCCTTTATCTGAGGGTCTCATTCTGCTTCATAAATAGTAATTCCTTTCCTCTCACTCTTGTGAGATAAGAAGTGGGGAGGGGATTTTGCTCATCATTAAAATGCATCTGTCTTTGGGATAAACTGCACCAATTGTTTAATGCAGAAAATGGCAATAGAAGATGTGTTCTTAGCGTTCGGAGGCTCCCATTTTTGCTCCGGGATAATGGAATAAGCTGTTTTTCTAATCTTGACTAAAGTCTGTCCACAGCTGGCTATAGCCACAGTGCAGATGTGGGAGGCAGAGACGACGCTTTTTGATCCCGGGAGCACGATAGATACCTGCAGTGAGGAACTGAAGTGAAAGAGCAGAAACTCCACTAGCACAACGGACATGGAAATGATCTCCCCATACATCCTAGGGTACCTTTGGGATCTTGCTTTTTGGTCGCATGGCATTATGTTGGCTTTAAATTACTATAATAATATCTAGAAAAGCCTTCCCTAGGGTAGAGTCTCCAGTCTGCACAGTCCTCTCAGTGGTGCAGATCAGCAGAAGGCAGGTGTCTGTGTAACCTATGGTAAAAGCCATGAGGAACATTCACCTCTCAGTTATTCTGCAGTCCAACAGTAAATCAGAGCTGACCGTATCTCTCAGAGGATGGCAGGGAGTAGGAGTTGGCTTGCCAGAGTCTGCTTGCCAGAGCAGCCAGGGCTATATTCCGCTCTTGTCCAACATTGTTCTCACCCTCTACAACTCATAAAAGGCCATTTCTCAGCTGACACACCAAGCAGAGCACCTTCAAGTGACGGATGGTCCATGCGCGTGCTTCGGCGGCCAGCCGTGTGCACTAACACTGAGGGGCTGCCAGAGGAACCGATGCTGAAACACCCACTGGGGACATCTGGCTGCAGGGCAGCTCGGCGAGCTCAGCTTATTACCTGCACCTCTAAGCTGAGCCTACGTAGCTTCCAAATGAGGCTCAATGGGGCATCAAAACAGGGAAGTTTGCCCTTCTCCTTCCCTCCTAACAAATATATACATATACATACATACATATATTTATATATATGTATATTTATATAAACACTTCCAGCTCAGATCTGGCAGATTCTGTTGCACAACCTGCCAACTGGCACTTTTAAGCAAGGCTTCAAAACTCAAGCCCTTGGCAGGTGGGTTATTTGTGCCTCCCCGCAGATGATGCTTCTCTTCCCTCCCTTCACACTTCGATTCAGCTCGCTGCAGGACTTTAGAGCACACATGCCTTGAGTTCTCACCAAAAAGCGTTTCACTGCCTGAGTCTCAGGTACTGAGATCCGCAGTGGCAATAAGGAAACTGCAGGCCACTAACAATATGGGAATATTCTCTTCTGAGCACAGGAAGGAATCTTTATGCAGGCAGGCCTCTCCTCACATGGTGTTTGTTTGCATTTCGTTTCAAGGTAAAATTAATTTATCAAAAATCCTGCTTCAGTTTTCTCCCTGCGCGACCCCGACATCATCTGGGCACCCAGGGCTGGCCGGGTTCCCGGAGCTTTTGTGGAGACTTCCTGTGGTCCAGAGTTTCGCTCCATCCAGCCTCCCTTGGCAGGAGTCTCTTTCTGCACTGAAGACTTCTTGTTTCTTCTTTCTTTTGCCCCCTTCCTCTCTCTCCCCTGGGCCTTGGCTCGGCCCCAGAGCTCCCCAACCCCTCTGCTCCTTTTGTCTTCATCTGAGAGGCCTCTCCTGTGTTGCTGCCTGCCAAAGTCCAGCCAAGGTCCTGCCCTCTGCAGCAGCAAAGTGCTGGGTGACCCGTGGGGGACAAGGGAGGGTCCTTGCCCCTTCCCTCACCCCAGGCACTGCCTGCCCAGCAGTGCCAAATACCTCTTGCATCTCCAAGCACCACAAAACAACCCTTGTTTCTGCTTTTTCCCTCCAGAGACACCAGTGGGACACACAGCTCTTCCCTAGTGGGTTGGCCAGGTCTTCCCATTCAGGCTGCCCCTCTCTGCTGTCTGGAGGGAGGCTTGCGGAGGGAAATAAAAACAGCAGGCTCTCCTCTGTGATTACTGCATGCCGAGATACTACTTATTCCCTGGTATTATTTATTACTTTCATGGGTTGTTATGGCCCCGTTTTTCTAGGTCTGACTTCCTCTCCCTGTGCTTTGGAGCAGGACTGTCAGCATGTGCCTGAGGTTGGGGAATTAAGATAGGGGATTATTTCTCATGTCCAGGATTATTGTCTCAGTCACCGACAATCAGAAAAGGGGAATCAGTGGGAAGGACAACAGAACGAGTGCTGCTAGGAGTAAAAATGATTGTTTTTTCAAGCAAACCTTTGTTTCCCCTCTCTTCCCTCTCCCGGATTCCAGCTAGTTCTCCTCAGTTCCAACACAGGATGTTCTGTTTGCAGAGCTTCCACACAAAGCCCTTTTCCTTTCCTGGCCAGGCTGGGCCTATGCACTGCATCACACGAGAAGACATTTTTGCACATCTTTGCATTGTTTTAGAGAAAAATGGGTATGTCTACCTAACATCTACACAGTTAATCAGTAACGAAAGGGGAAGGACCAGCGTGTGCTCCATTCTGGTGACAAGGTAGGAAGCAAAATTAGCCATTAATTTCCTACATACCAAAGAGAGTCAAGTTGGAAAGCGAGGGCTGGGAGGAAGCTGGGGCCTGCGAGCCGCTTGGGTTGTTTTTGTTGGTTGGTTTGTTTGCTCTTGAGGCAAGGACTCGTCCTGTGTCCTCTAGCACAGGCTGTAACGTCAAACCCCGGATAACCGTGGGGAGCACGCGGGGAGGTTAAGGCCTGTGATGCCCCACGCTCCGAGCTGCTCCAAAGGGAGCCTCTTCCCTTCCCATCGACACAACCGAGATACCAGCCCGGGGCCTTCCTCGGCGCTTCGGTCTGCTTGCTCACAGCGGCCTTGCCCTCTAGTTTATGCATTAGGTCTGAATTCAGATGAGCCAGCGAGAGCTCCCGTTACCACAAATTCCTAACCTCTCTCTGGCCAAAGAGGATTCATTAAAGACTTTGAACTCTTGAGGCAAACATCTTTCCAAAAAAGCCATCCTTCCTCTTCCTGCAGCCTTCAAATAGCCCCTTCTCTGCAAAGCGGGTGCAAAGCGCCAGCCTGCAGCCGGAGCAGGAAAAGCCTGGAAGTGGGGAGGAAGAGCGGGGGGAGGAAGGGAGGCCTCCCTCTGTCTCCGTGCTGTCACGGCGGCTGTTTCCTGGGGCGAGGTCACAGCCAGGGGGACAAATCCGGATTTCCTGCCAAAAAGAGGGTTTAGCACAGAGGACAAAGGGGTAGTATTCTGGCAAGAAACAGCATCCCTGATGCTGGAATGGAGCGGGAGCAAAATGCGTCGTGCTCAGATAGCAGCATTCCTCAAAATAATTATATGTGCATTTATGCAATTCCACATATACACATGCTGATTCTATTAGTGGTAGCTTTTAATAAAAGAGTATCGCAGTCATTAAGCCTTGCTGTAGCACGAAGCAGCAGCCCGGGTATGCAGGGAAGGGATTATCTCACTCGCTGCTATTATATAATCTGTTTAGACTGTACCACTTTATGCTTATTTAAGGAATGAATGAGCACTTCACTCTGTGATGTGCCACCCATGAGTTGTGCCACCTTCCCTTTCACCCACTGTAATAAACACCTTTGGTTCTAGCTGTCGCCTACCCTATACTCTACTCCTATACCCAGCCCCAGGGGAGCATCAGGAAAAGACACATTTGGTTCTGTGTTATTGACCTAGGCTCAATTTATAACGATACCAAAGGAAAAAGCGAGGCTGCAGGCCAGGAGAAGCAGCAAAGTCTCAGGGCTCCGAGCCGCCGCTCAGGTGCAGATACTTTGGGGCTGGATGGGCTGCTGTAACTGGGAGAGCACCGCACAGCTGCCACTGTGACAGAAAGCAATTATATGGTGACGTTTCTGCCTTTTCTTTTACATGCTCCAGGGCCTGTGGCTTCAGAAGCGCAGTGACAAAAAGATGGGAAATAGAATGAACAAAGGCGGGTTTTACGGCTGGGCTAGATAATATCATGCCACTTCTGTGATAATATCCTCTCCCCGTGCAACTCACCCAGCCAGCGACGGTAGCTGTATTCATTAATCTCTGATTCAGAAAGAAGCTTTCTGTGTAGGCATATCTCCATGCCACTGTAATTAGTATCGGGAATTTTGCTTATATAAGAACCCTTGTGTAACAAAAACCAGCCTCAAATCAATGTATGTGCTCCTTTTATTAAATTGGTTTAATTAAATGATTGAGGACTCTCTCTGGCTGTTTTGGATGTGATTTAAATTTGCTTTTAAGTAATCCCAGCTAATAAACTTGGTTTACAGCAAACTATAGGTCAGAGATAGGCAGTATCAGCTGACACTGGTTGAAAACCACCCAGAAGCCACAGGAGCTTTTCTGTGGAGGCCTCTGCTCACGTCAGTTCACACAGCATAAATGCATTAAAACTGGTTATGCTGGTTTTAAACTTGTCTAATTCGGTCTGTTATCAGACTCAGCAAGATCAGTTTGATTAATTATCTCCAACTCTTCCTTTCTATTGGAAACACCCAGCATGACTCCCAAAACATTCTCTGATCTGTCTTTAGATGTAGAGCCCCCAGCTCTGGGCACACGCACTGGCACCTACATGGCCTCACGCAGCCTGTGTCCTAACTGCAGGGCTCCCTTTCCTTCCGAGCAGCACAGAGGCTGCTCAGCACTGGATGGATAGGACGGGAGGCTGTTCCCGAGGGTCCCAGACGCGTTCAAGGTCCCCTCAGGAGGACACAAGCACGTGGACACAGCTCATTGCGCAGCCTGTTCTGCAGCAGGGAGCCCTGATCTCAGCGCACTCGGGTCAACGCCGCCGGCGAGCAGCAAGTGCAGTTCCACTGGTAGTTGGGGAGGTAAGTGCTTCTTTCCCTCCTTGTGGGCATTACCACAGAGGCAATTGGGGTTTTGCACATGCCACAGAGCCCTTAGAGCAGGTATCACCCCTGCCATTCAGGCCTGCTGTTCCTCACGGGCACCTTAAGCCCAAATAAAGACTCCCAGTCCGGCCCTCGGGACCAGTGGGGAGCAAGGAGGGGGCTGCCCGGAGCACTGGCAGGGCACCCCAGGGCTTCCCAAATTCCCCATATTCCCTCATCCCACACTGCCGCCTCACAGCTCTCCTTGCCAAGGAGAGCTCCTTGGTGCCACTCCAGACCACCGGCTTCCGAGTGTGCCGGGAACAAGGCAGGGATGGATTCCTAGATTTCCCGCATGGCTGCTGGGTAAATGGAAGGCTCTGCGTGTCGGGGAGATGAAAACCACAACATCTATTGGGGATGGCAGTCAAATACCCTCAAACTGGTCTTTCCAGGTAATTACATTTGTTTACTGGAACCAACTATGCGTGTCTCTACAAGACAGCTAACAGAAGGGAGGTTCACCTGAAGATCTGCACATATTTAAGTAATGAACGCCCTTTCCCCCCCAAAAAACAGAGGATGGAACGTTCTTTGCAATGTTGCTCCCAGTAAAGCAGGGAGCAATGACGGATCGAGTGTCCCCCAAGCATCGGCACGGAGATCTTTGACACGAGATTTGATTTGATTGCTCAACTAGACTGGTTTGGCAGCCCTGTTATAGGATGCCACACAGAGCGTGTGTTTATGTCTACTCAGATCTTCTGTGCGATAGTTTTTTGTTTTCTTCTTCTCCCTCTGTGCGTAACAACATGAAAACTATTGGTTTTCTCCAATTGAGCGGAATAAACCAATTGCAAAAACCACATAACTGTTAATTGGGAAGCGCAAACGGCCTCAGCACCATGTTGGGTGCCAGCAGGAAAGGAAGGGTGATCTGTTAGCAAGGGGCCTGGGATGGGAAATCCAGAATCTGGCTTTGCTTTTTCCACACACCCTTTCTATGGCAAGAGACGAGTTACTTTATCTATTGCTGTCTCAGTTTCTGCCGAGAAAGGATTATATGCTACCTTATTCCACCTCACATTTATTTAAACTTTTATATATAGTTTTGTTTATGCATTCTTTGGGTCTTTATAGCTGTGAAGGTTTATGGATGTGTTAGCAAGCATCCATGCCACGTGCTCTGGAGGAAGGCCTGGCCCTTGTCGGCATCTCAGGATTCTCTTGTATTACAAACAAGAAATTAAAATACAAGAACGAATTAAAGAGCTAGGGGGAAGAAGTATACAACAAAGGACAAAAACCTACACCCATGGAAAGAGCCAGAAGAGTTCTATCTATTTTTTGCCAGGAGCCTGAAAATACTCGAATTTTTGCACTGTTTAAGGTTCGAGAGGTTTACCTCTAATGTTGCCCTATTGAAATAGGCAGCCTTATTTCTCCAGGCCAGTCTCTTGCTCTCCCCATACAAGGCAGACTGCGTTCAGTCTCTTGGGAAATAGTTCATAATTCCACGCTTAAAGAAGTGCTTTTTGGTAACGGTCCAACAGAGCGCTCGGAGGATCCTTTGCTTTCGAGCAGAAAGGATGCTGCCTGCACGCTGAGACACTGGCCTGGAGCCCACACACACCAAAGGCAAAATAAATAAATAAACATATCAATCAATCTTGACGTCACCAGGAAAAGGGTCACTGCCATGTGGAAGAAGACATCTGGCCACTGAAGTCACTGCTCTGGAAGGCTGCCACAGAGCGGCTCTCGGGCTCTGCAGCACAGCACCGTGGAATGACAGATATAAAAGAAATCAAAGTGTAATCAATACTAAGCAGCAGGTTTAAGAAGGAGCCTGGGACCTTCTGCAGCCTGTTCATGCATCGGACTTTTGCGGCACCAAAAGCTCCCCTGATCCCAGCACGGAACAGGAGGACCTGAGACCAGTCCAGCATCTCGCATGGCACTGGGCACTATAATTTCAGCACCAGCTTTGGAACACACGCAAGCAGCATCTTGGCACTAACCTAAAATTAAAGCACAAAGGGGAGAGCGAAGCCTTTCTATAGCCCCGCCACGCTGCCGGGCACACAGAGGGTCTCAAATACCACGAAAAAGCGCCCAGAAGATGCCCTTGCACTGGTACTTATGTCACCCACATGTGCACAGGATCCCCCACAAAACACGCAGCGCTCTGGGCACGAACGGACGCTGCAGCTCCCCGAAGGCACCTCGCACACCAGGAAGTTACCGCTGAATGCATTAGCAGGAATATGCATAAACGCTGCGTTTAATCAACGAAAAAAGCACAAGGATTTGAGGGAAGGCGACCAGCAAGAAACGCCTGCAGGGAGAGATCCCCTGAGAGCAGTTTGGGCTGCACACGCGAGCGCCCAACGCGCCTCTGCTGCCCATTGTCCGTCCCGTCCGAGAGCACCCGGCGCCTCTTGGCTATGGAGGCTCCGACACCGGGACACGCCGGGAGCGCCCGGGCTGCGGAGCCTCCTCTCCCACCCTGGGCGTTTGGGAAAAGGCCAGAATTAAACGCTATGAAATGGGCAGAGTGAAGCGCAGCACGGCCAGGACAGCGTCTTTGTTTGCAGAGCCTGGATTCCTTCAAGGCAAATAATGAAAAAAAAAAAAACCCACAAACCCCTCCAAGAGACGGGGATGTGACGGCATGGAAAATAATAATATTTCTTAGCAGCGGCTCATCGGGTGGCGCAAACGCTGATCCCCGCGGGGCGAGGCGGCTTGCGGGGCCGGGGACGCGACCGCGGGAGGCTCCTGGGGGCCAATTTTGCAATTTCGCGTTTTTTGAAGAGCCGGGGGCAGCAGGGCGGGATACCCGGGGAGGGGGGGCGGCAGCGGCGGCGCTGGGCTGCGGGAGCCGGTACCGGGAGCAGCCCGGGCCCCCCCCCTGCCCCGGGGAGAGGAGACGGGTCCGCAGGGCGCCCCCCGCGCGGCGCGTGGGGAGCCGGCGAGCGGCGGCGCTTACCGGAACCGGGGCGAGTCCTTGATGCACTCCTCGAAATCCACCGTCATCGTCGCGGCTCTGCCCGCTCAGCGCGCCAAGCTCATGGCCCCGCGGCAGCGAGGCGAACGCGCGGCCGCGCTGCGAGCGCCCGCCCCTCGCCGCCCGCCTCGCGCGCAGCGCAGCGCAGCGCAGCGCCC
>JAVCKT010022040.1:0-16438 GCA_032273925.1 Rhynchotus rufescens
GCCCGGCGGCCGAGCGGGTAACGGGCGCCGGGGCGGCCGGGGGGCACCGGGGCGGCCGGGGGGACATTCGGGGCACCGGGGGGACATTCGGGGCGGCCGGAGGGCACCGGGGCGGCCGGGGGACTTCCAGAGCGGCCGGGGGGACATCCAGAGCGGCCAGGTCTCCCCTGCCACCTCCCTCCTTCCTCTAGGGTGTCACCCCGACGTGACACCTCCGTGGGTGGCTCTCCCCATGGGATGTTTGCGTCTCTGCTCTCCTTCCCTTTGGAAAAATGCCCGGGACTCAGCTGAGTTTTAGCAGCCCCGTGGGCTGCTCGTCTCTCCCCTGATTTTCCCTTTTCTTCTGTTTCTCGCCCTACCTGTTCCTGGGGGTGGCGGGAGGGCCCTGGGCACTGCCAGGATGGGGGTGACGGGCCGCCCGGCTGCTGCAGGACCAGTCAAACAGGGTCAGAAACGCCCCAGGAAACTGGCCCGGCGCGGTGCCGGTTCGGGCAAGCCCGGCCGCCCGTTTCGGGCCGCACGGGCAGTGAGGAGCCGCTCTGGGGCAAGCGGCGCTCTGCCCCGAGCTGCTCCTCGGGCAGGGATTTTCTCCATGGGTCGGGGTGGGTGATGCCGTGTCCTGAGAGCTGCTGCTTGGAGCACGGCCCAAGGCGCCTTTGCACATTGATTATATTCAGAAGGCAAAGACTCTCCTTCTGAGTGTCAAACGGCTCCAAAATGCAACCGAAAGGTAGAGTTGAGGGCAGGGAGTGCAGTGTTTTTGTCGCACACCCCTCGCTTCAAGGGCAGGATGTGTCTCCAGCAGCGGAAGGGGTGGTGACCTCCCCGGGAAGGGGGCTCTGCTCCCGCCGCTCCGCGGGGCTCCGTGCACAGACACTGATTAATTCAGGAATGTCAGCCTTAAACAGCGCGTGGGAGGCAGCCCTTGCACAAACAAAGCAATATAGAGAGGTAAGGAGTTGAGAAATATCTGACCTTTCCTGCCCAGCGTGGTTTCTAAGAGACGCTTTTGGCCACCCGAGATAATGCTGCTTTTTATTTACCCAGTGAAAACATGTGTTTGTTGTTAAGATGAAGATGGGGATGGTCTTCCCAGCAAGTGGCCTTCTCCGGGTCTGCTGGCCCGTGGAGGAGACGAGGAGGCTCCTCTGCCGGGTCTTGCACCATCCTTCTTGGGAACAGGTCAAACAAGCTGTGAGGGCAGCACCGCTGTCACCAACAGCGGCCTTGTCACCAACCGGGGACCCTCCTTCACCAACCAGGTCCTCTTGGAGGAATCGAAGGCCAAGGCTTTGCTGGAGAAGCCCCGTTCTGGCTCCAGGCACCAAGGAGTCCCTGGGATGGTCGGATCCTGTGTCCATTCCCGTTGTGAGTGCTGAGTCTTCCAGCAAAAGTCTCCCAGGATGTTTTGCTGTGGCCGCCTGTAATTCCCTAGTGTGTTGGATTCAGCGGTGTTGGAGCTGGCCGGGCACTGCTACAGGATTTATGAGTGTGTCCTGTTAGCTGGGTGTTTCCAGGAGGATTGGATTGTGTGGGATCTCCTGGGCAAAGCGGGAGCCGGGAGGGAGGAGGACTTCAGAGAAGGTGTCGGGAGGGAGTGGATGGACTTTGGTGCCTTGCTGAGCCTGCATCCCGCAGGGTTTTGCTGAGGAGCACAAGTTCTGCTCTCGCTTTCGTGTTGGACTTCAGCCGGGTGTGTGTTCCCTGCGGCCTGGCTGACCCCTTGGGACGTGCCGAGGAACAGACAGCTCCGGTTAAAGGCTCCCGTTAATGCCCAACCGCCGTGTCTGGTGGCAGGGTGGCCATGAGGGGACAGGCTGCTGCTTCTGCAGCCTGCAGGACAGGGACAAGGTGTTTTGTTCCCAGGGCGTCAGGTGAAAACAGCCGGGAACACCCTGTTGTCCTTGACAGCCAGGGCAAGGATCCGTCCCCGGTCTGTCCGCCAGGACGGTGGAAGCAGATTGGGAGCCCTCGGGATCAAGTCACATGCAGGACAAAAGTCCTGTTATCCCAGGAGAGTCCTGGGCTTTCCAGCCAGGGCGCTTTAAGGACACACGTGCTCGGTGCTAGCTGGAGGACAAAGTCCAGCTGGATCAGATGATGCCTCTGTTGGGAACTGACACGCTCGTGGCACCTCCTGTGCCTGCCCGTGTATTTAAGGATGCTCTGTCTTGCTTTGGGGGAAATGGGCTGGATCTGATGAAGAGGGAGACCCTCTGGAGAGGGTTGGGGACAGCTGGCTGAGCTGGGCACGGTGTCCCCTGCCCTCATGGCCCCTTCCGCATCCCCAGCCCCTCCTGGCCGCTTCCCTGCGTCCCGACCGCGCGCGTCGCGTTCCCTGCCGCGTGCGGGGCCTGCGAGCCGCAGCTGGGCTTTCCTTGCTCCGATGGCTCTGGCTACGTGACCGCTCGCTGCCCAGTGGGCACCAGCTTAGGATGGGGGGGGACGTGCTGGGGCCACACATGTCACAGAGCCAGCGCTTTGCCCCAGGCTAGTGTGGCCTTCTGTGGCTCGCTTTGGGCTCACTGAGTGCCCTCCGTGAGCTGGAAACAGAGGGTGAATACGTGCCGTTTGGGGGGCACAACGTGATTTTGGGTTGTCCTTGAGGGATTGCGGGTCTTGCAACCCTGCAGGTGCAAGGAGGATGGGCTGGGGACGCAGGGCGTGTGGGTTGAAGGCGCTGGTGGCTTTTCTGCCATTGCAGAAACAGGAAATTGTCTGGGCTTGTGCAAGGCCGTGGGTGGCCAGCTGCCCCACCGCGCACGGCGCTCGGCAGGTAGCAGGAGGCTCTGCGGCCGGGGCTGGGTGTTGGGGCAGAAAAATGAGGAAGAGCGGGATGGGAGACTCTTCATCCAAGAGAGCAGCTCTTTGCTATGATGGGAAGATGCTCAGCACGCTGAAATGGGAAGGGCCACGTGGAAAACCACCCTGGAGGATGCTCCGTAGCGTTTCTTTGCCGAGCGGAGGGGCTGGGAGGGATTTCATGCAGCGGTGCGGGATGGGGAGCATCCCTGGATCCCGGTGCGGTGCCCGCGGGATCCGTGCGCTCAGCCGGGGCTCAGGGCCAGCGCCAGGGCTTTCTGAGCCCGAGCTGGGAACACACTGGGCTGCCTGTGCACGGGCGCCTGCCTCCCTCCCCCTCATCCTCCCGTCCCCCTGCCCATCCGCGTGTGCCATCCCCGGGAAGGGGCTCCCGCTCCAGGATGAGGGGCGGCTTTCCCAGCTGGGGAGCATTCCTGGTGCTTCTCCCGGCGGGAGGGGGACGTTTGCATGTCTCAGAGTCCTGTTTGCTCTATGGGGCTGGCCGTGCCTTTATTTGCTTAACGAGCCCGTTGCTCCTGGCTGCCAGCAGGGCCCGCGGCCAGGCGGGCGCTTCTGCCCCGAGGGGCCCGGAGCTCCCACGCTCCCATGGGGCCGTCGGCATCCGGCACCTGTAGGGAAGCTTTTCTCAGTGTTTGATGTCTAGAAACTCGGGAAAGGAGAGGAGGTTTTAGGGAGGCTTCTGGGCTCCCTTCCTGTTTCTGCCTTCGTGACTGCAAAACCCGCGGTGGAGAGGTGCGTGCGAGTAACGGTGCAGGGAGGGGGATCCCCTGCCTTGAAAACCGCCAGGGTTTAGGCTCCCGAGAGCCCTCGGGCGCTTGTGCACGGGCAAAGTCACCGGGCTGGGAGCAGAGTGCTGCCCACAGCAGCTGATCCCGATCCCGGCTCTCCGGAGCACATTCCGCAGCACAGGGAGCCCTGCTCCGAGGGACGGCACGATGGAGACCTCCCGACCCGCTCCTGCAGCTGCAAAACGTGCAGGAGGCCCCAGTGTCGCTCGAGGCCGTTGGTTTGTGGCCAACATCATCCCTGCGGGTTCATCACTGTGACTCCCTCTGCGTGACGGTACCGTGGGACCGTGGAACCCGCCGTGGGGCCGTGGAACCCGCCGTGGGGCCATGCACCGCTGCATCCAGGGCCTCTTGCCCCGTGGATCCCTTCCCAGGGCTCAGGTGTGCACAGGCCTGCGCTGCTGGGAGGCTCTTGAGAAAGTTTCAGCCAAACCGCGGGCCGTTGGCGGCTGCCGGAGCGGTGCCCAGGACGGGCCCTTCCGTGGGCAGGGAGCTGTCCCCACCGCACAGTGCTCGGCAGCCGCCGCCACCTCTGCCAGGCGCCCCCGGGCTTCCCTCTTGCAAATCAGCGCTAAATTAAAGCAGTTACCATGAGCAATATCCTCCTTCCCGCGGGAAAATGCAAGCAAGCATCCTCGGGCTGGGGCATTGGGGTAATTTGGGGAGGCGATCCCGCTTTCGGGAGCGTTGCACCAGGGCAGCTGGAGTTTAACTGGGAAATGAATTGAGTTTTCTCTTGAGCCGGAGGGAAAGGGCTGCATGAAAAGCGTCTCCAGCGGAGCGCTACGTGATGCGTTTGCGCAGCGCGGCTGCTTTGCATGTCTTTTGTGCCCGGGCAGGATGCGGGTGACGGAGCTGGGGAGGCGTGTGAATTTGCTGGCCCGGGGTGCTGGCAGGTTCTGTTGCTCTCTGTTGTTGAGCAATCCCGCCTGCCTGCGGGCCTGTCGCTGCTTGCAGGGCTGCAGGGCGTTTCCTGAAACCCGGCGCTTGCAGAGCTGCCTGGCGTTGCCATTAGCACGTCCTCACGGTGCTAATGGGCCCCTGTTTTGTTGCAGGGTGCTGAGGAAGGGAGGCTGGGCATGCACCGAGTGCAGGGGGAGGCTGGGGGCACTGGAGGCCGGTCTGGGGGTGGAGGGCGAGGAGGGGGTGGCAGGACGTGCTGCTCTGCGGCAGGATGTGCAGCTCTGCAGCAGGGACTCGCTCTGCTCGTTCCGGTGCTTGCGGCAGCGCGTGGGCCCGGGGAGGTGCGTGGAGGGTGAGGAGCTGGAGCTGGTGGAAAGATCTTGGAGCTGGTGGAAAGATCTTGAAGGGCTGCTGGGATGGGGGGCTCGGAGAAGGGCCCTGCTGGGCTAGGGAGGCTGCAGTGGGGACCCTGAGAGCCTGCCCCAGGAGACGCTCGTGTCCCGGTGCTTCCCAGGGAGGCTGGTTCCTCTTGGACCGGCTTAGCAGGTGCCCAGGATGTGGTGGCAGCGAAGGAAAAGGCCCTGGGTTTTGATCGGAGCTGCAGGGTGGGAACAAAGATGCCTCCAGTTCTGCCTGGGGAGTCTCTGCCAGGAGTCGGCAGGACTGGATCCAAGGGCGGAGCTGGGATGCGATGCCACAGGGCGCCTCATCCAAAACACCTTGTGGCTCCGTGCCGTGTAGCGAGGGTATCCTTGGTCCCCAGCAGGGGAGAGGTGACGGTGCAGGGTTGCAATGGGGTCTGTGCCGGACAGGGGAGCTGAGCCCTCATCCTTGCCAGGCTGTCAGCCCCAGAGCTTTAGGAAAACCTCTAACGAGGCTCTGCTCATTAAATACAGTGAGCAGGTTGATGGACGCCCCTGTCCTTGGATCCCCTCTGGTCACTAAGGTTTGGGGCTCCTGTTCCCTGGAGGCCAGGGGGGCTGGGACAGGTGGTGCCGGGTTTCTCGTTGAAGGGGATGCTCCGGTGCAGGGTGCTTGCATGGTCAATGGGCAGGGTGCAACTGGGAAGGGATCGGATGTGTTTTTGGGAGGCACAGCCATGGCAGGGCGTCCGTGGCACGTTTGATTTGGACACGGCCTGGCCTGAGCGGTGTCCTCCGGGAGCGGGGCCAGCGCTGGGGTCATAGGGTGCCCTGTTGGCAAGGCCAGCCCGGCCTCCGCTTTGTCCCGATCCATCCATGTGGAGCAGCCCGGGGGCTGTGCCAAGGGCACTGGGGCAGCGTGCGGGCACAGCCCGCGCCCCCTTCCCGGCAGGGAGCCAGGGCAGGATCCCGGGAGCAGCGCTCCTTCCTCCGAGCAGGGCTGCCCTCTGCTTTCGGCCCTGGTTGGGGGACTTCCCTGTGCTCCCCCTACCTAGGGACTGTGCCAGGGATGCCGCAGGATGGGAATGCGATTGCCCGGAGCAGTAGGAAGGAGCATTGGGTGCAGTCACCTCCGCAGCCCAGAAACGCGCTGCGATGCCTGGAGCTGCGGACCGTGCTGGGCGCGAAGGGCGGCTCTCGGGGTCCGGGATACAGGGATCAGGATCTCTGCAGGGGATCAGAATCTCTCGGGATCCCGGCGGTTGCAGCAGGGCCTCGCTGCTGGGCGTTGCGTGCAGCCCTGGGGACGCCTCAGCCTTGACCCCGGCGCGTTGTGCAAGAGCAGCGGGGTTTTATCGCGGCAGGAGGACTCTAGCACGGGCTGGGCTTAGGTGGCCCACGCAAATGTGTCGCCCTGGCTTATGTCAGCCCGAGTACTTTGTGCCCTGCTGCCATCTGCGGTGCCACGAGCCCCAGGACCTGGCAGTGGGAAAGGGAATGTCAGAGACATGAGGAGCTGCGTGGTGCAGATGCAAGGGAAACACGTGCAGTGCAGCCACCGTGTGCCCCTGGGGATGATATGGAGTACAAATGATATTAGGAGAAAGAATAAATATTAAACACCCAAAATAAGGAATATATGAGGAACACTACTGGTGGATCAGCTGCTGAGGTGGAAAGTCCTACCAAGCATTGAGAGCTGGTGATCAGGGAGTGTTTGAGCTAGCAAAAGCACCCTGTATGAGCTGGGCTCATGGTTGAAGGAAGGCAAAGGCAGCACTGAAAAAGGGGAGGGAAGACAGACCATTTTATCTGGGTGCACATATGTAAAAGTGGCGCTTGGCTGCTGATGCGAGGTCTGTGCCAAGGCGACGCTCCGAAGCACGTCAGGTTTCTCTGCTCTTGGGTGATACCTGGTGTTGGCCGGCTGGGTGTTGGCTCCCGGCGCAGGTTAATGCCCCGCGGCGCACGGCCCTGGCCCCGCTGCGTTCCCCGTTTTGCAATTGCAGAGAGTCTCAGCAGGAGTCGGACTCGTCATCTCGGACACTCTGGCCGTGTCCCAGCCTGTCCCCGTGTCGCCGGTGGGGTGGTTGCATGGGCTTGGTGCACCCTGGCCAAACTCATGGGGTGGCCGGAGGCCAAAAGCTGCAAGGGGGAGGATGGAGCCCATCATAGGGGCATCCCAGGCTACACCTGCCCCTCCGCCTTCAGGAAGGTGGATTGTAATCCCGACCCTAGAGGAAGGTGTCCCCATCACCTCCCATGGGATTAGGGAGGTGTGCCCCACCTCGCTGGCTATGGAAGCCTGGGAACGGCCTTTTCAGGGCTTTTCTCTCACTTGTCACAGAAGGAGCTGCGCCCTCGGCTGTGCCACATGAAGAAGGGCGCCAACGGCTACGGCTTCAACCTGCACAGCGACAAGAGCCGTCCGGGCCAGTACGTGCGGGCCGTGGACCCCGAGTCGCCGGCGGAGGCGGCGGGGCTGTGCCCGCAGGACCGCATCGTGGAGGTGTGTGGGCACGGCGGGGCGGGCTGGGCACCGGCCGTGGCTCCGGCGCTGCGACGGCAGCAGCGCTGGCGCCCGGCCCGCGCCCCGCTGTTTATCTCTAAACCTCCGGGACGGGCGGCTCCCGCACGGGCAGAACTGCCCCGAGCCGTCCCGAGGGCCAGACGGGTGGTGCAGGACGGGTGCGGGTGCCGGAGGGGTGCGATGGTCCCGGCTGGCGGTGCCAGTCTCCTGCTGGAGCCCCCAGCCGGCTGCCCGGCCCCGGCACATGCCCTGCCTCGCGCTTCCTTGTACAATCCCGTGCTAATCACTAGGAGAAAATCTGCTTTTAATGAGGTTTTGCTGGCCCCTCTTGCTAATCCGTGCAGGTCTCCAGCTCCGGATGTCTGTGGGAGGCTGTAGAGCAGCCGTGCTGTGCTTGGAGCTGCTTCCCAGAGAAGCAATAAGCCCTTTCCTGGGCTCCGGAGCTTTTCTTTGAATGAGCCCTTTCCTTTTCCTGAGCTTTTTCCCTCCACTGAGCTGCCCCAGGGTGTTTCTGCCTGTGTTTTCTTGGCCGTGCCGCCTGCCAGCAGCTGTCCAGAACTTGGCACAGGGCAGAGGCTGGGCACGGCAGCAGCTGAACCGCCTCTGACCGGGGAACCTTCAGCCACATCTGTCCTACATCCATGAAAACCCTTTTTTAGAGGCACTGCCACTCAACTCGGGCTGGGCTGGTTGGAGAGGGATGTCCCCTCCTGCTCCTTGGGAATTGAGGGCTATCAGGCTGAGATGGGAGCCGTGTTGCCCTCAGAGTGCTGCTTTCCATGGATGCAGATAGCCTGGCTGGAGCATTCCTCTGCTCTGAGCTGCTGGGAATGCCCTTCTGTCCCAGGGATGGTGGTCCCAGGGCAGAAGACCCTGCACGTCACCCTGGGATGCTCCCAAATCCCGTTACGTGCCTGAGGGCAGCGCGGGGGCTCCGTGCAGCCCTCACAGCGCCGTGTCCCGCAGGTGAACGGCGTGTGCATGGAGGGCAAGCAGCACGCGGACGTCGTGGCCGCCATCAAGGCCAGCGGCGACGAGACCAAGCTGCTCGTGGTGGACGTCCTCACGGACGAGTTCTTCAAGAAGTGCAAGGTGGTGCCCTCAGAGGCCCACCTGGAAGGTGGGTGGCTCGTCGGGGGGTTCCTTAAGGCCCTGTGTGTTTGGTGGGGGTGTTGGGTGCCCTTGTTAAGGGGAGGTCTGCTCTGGGGTTGCAAAATGCCCTTTGCTGACTGCATCAAAACCGAGGATCCACACAAGAATGGTGGGTGAGAGGCCTCCAGGCCCCTGCAGGAGACAACTTCACCTGCACCTGAGGCCAAGCCCCGTGGCTTTGCTTTAGCGTCTCGCTGGCCAGCGGCGCCGCGTGCAGGGGTGGCGCGGGAGGCACGCGGCCTGCCGGGCGCTGCGTGCGTGGGCAGGAGCGCTTTATGGCCCTGCCGGTTACAGTTTGACAGGGTTTATGGCTTGGGGAGCGCGGGGCGGGCGGCGGGTGCCCTTCACCCTCCTCCACAGCCCTTGGGCCCTTCCCACCCGGGAGGGTTTCCCACAGGAAGCCCTGTCCCTGTTCCCGTGCACAGGGACCTCAAGGCCTGCGGGTAAGAGGCTCCTTCCACCCCCACTCTGTAGCCAGCAGCAGGATGGGGCTGGCTGGTTTAATGAGGATTAATTAATCCTAATCCGGCAGAGCTGGGGTGCAGGGAGGGTGGCACTGCTCTGCTCGTGGCTTTTGGGCACTTCCACGGCCTGGGGGAGGCCAGGAGCAGCCAGAGCAGATCTCTCCTTACCCAGCACCCCTGTCTTGTCCCTACAGGTCCTTTGCCAGAACCAGTTGCCAATGGTGACGTAGGGAAGGTAAGAGATTCCCATCTCCTTAATTCCCCCCATCAGACTGTGCCCATGGACCCTGCTAGTGTTGGGGTCCTTCCTGCCCTTAGCTTCTTGCCTAGGGAGCTGGTACCCCTGGACAGGGGGGTCACTTGGGAAGCTGGGTGTCCCGGAGGTGGCTGTGAATCCTCCTGCCTCCATCCTGGAGGTGCTCAGGGACCATGTCACTCCTCCTCTGCTCCCTCCTCCTCCTCCTCCTCCTCCTCCTCCTTCTCCTTTCCTCTAATGGCACTGGCTGGAGAGCCCAGCCAGGCTTTAATCCTTCCTGGCCTGGAGTGGAGCGCCCCGGAGGTATTTATTAGTGTGGAGCACGTAGCAGATTAGGTGCTGGAAGGATTTCCCAGCCCCCTTCCCGTTCCCTGCCCCAGGGAAGGAGCCACAGGAGCCTCTGGCCAAGGTGCCCTCCCCCAGCCCTGGAGAGCGGTTCTTGGGGTGGGAAAAACCATGTTTGGGTCCCAGGGAGGCCCCAGGGCGAGATTCCCGGTGCGCGGCCGGGCGAGGCGCGAGCCGGTGCCGCGCTGAGCGTGCGCTCCCCGCAGGAGAACAGCGCCGGCCCGCGGCCCAGCTCCATGATCGAGAGCCCGGCCAGCCCCGGCCCGCTGGCCGCGTCCCCGACCCTCGGCGAGAGCCACGGAGAGGTACGGAGGGGCACGGGGAAAGGGGTCCGGGAATGGGGCGCCCGCGCGCTCACGCGGCTCTCGTCCCCCCGCAGCCGAGCGAGGGCGAGAAGCGCAACTCGGCGCCCGGCTCCCTGCTGGACCTCGACATCCCGCTGGCCGTGGCCAAGGAGCGCGCGCACCAGAAGCGCACGAGCAAGCGCGCGCCCCAGATGGACTGGAGCAAGAAAAACGAACTGTTCAGCAACCTGTGAAAGCCCTGGGGCTCCCGCCAGCACCTCCGCCTCTCGGCGCCTCCCCGTCGGGACCGGGGCTGCTCCGTGCTGCCGCCCAAGGGACGGGCTCGCGGCGTCGCTCCAGGCGGGTTTTGGCCACCCGGGCGCTTCTCCGTCCTCTGCTTGAAGTCCTGTGAACCCTGGTAGACGTAAACAGAGATTTGGGAGTAACCGGTGATTTGGAGTGACCCCCAGCTGATGCCCAACACTTCTTAAAGTCTTATTTCCTCCTGTTTTTCCTCTTGTCCCACCTGAAACCCGTGTCTGTTCAAGCCCCCCCACATCACCCTCGAGCTCCGTGTTGCTGCCTTAGGCTTTTAGTGACTTTTAGCCGTCCCCACCACCCGCCTGACCGAGGAGCAAACACGATCCCTGCAGGAATTGGTGCTTTCGGCCTCTGTCCGTCCATCCAGGTGACCCTGCGTGTGGCATGTCCCGTGGCCACCCCCGGGAAGAGAAACCGGCTGCTTGGGGAGGTCTGGGGAGAGGAGAGGGTGCTTGGAGCCCGCACACAAAGCAATAACCACCGCAATACTCGCTCACTCCTGGAGACAGAGCCGATCAGGGTTTAATCTGAGGATGCTTAATTTAAACTCTTCTCAATAGACTCTGTCTATTTTTTCCAGAATTAGAGGTTTTCCAATCACACCTTTTTTAAAAAAAAAGTATTTTGTGGAAATTTTTCCTGTGGATGTTTTATTCCGTGTTTTGTGATCGGGTGTTGTCGTACTGTCGAGCACGAGAGAAATTCTGTTTACTGGAATAAACCTTTCTGACTTCACCTGTCTGTTTTAAGGGTAAATCCTTCCTTTTTGGGGCAATTTGCGCTTGTAGCAGGGGTGCCAGCAGTGCCACGAGTGTCTGGGTGACATCGGAAGCAGGTAACTCTCCCAGTCACCCTGTTCCTTCCTCAGGATAAGGGGTGCTGGGGCCAGTGCTCCCCATGGCTGCAGTGATGGTGGGGCTGATTGGAGGGCTGGTTTCCCACCTGTAAAGGCCAGGAGGGAGGACTGGGGACAGGGCAGCTCGTCCCCATGTGGGTTAATGCCTGGAGGTGATTAAGAGGCTGTAATCCCAAGGAGGCTGCAAGGAGGGAGGCCATTTCCTGCAAGGAGGTAGGGAATGCCTGGGAATTCCTGCCTGCTTGCAGGAAGCCGGAGCCCGGCTTTGCCAAGGATGGCAGCCCTGAAGGAGGGGACCTGGCACCCCCATCCCCTTGTCCCTGTGTGCCCAGGCAGCCCCTGTCCCCTCATGGGCCCTGGGGATGAGCCCTGGGGCAGGACTGCCAGCACCAGCCTTGTCCCGAGGGGGATTTTTCCCTGTTTTCCCTGTCCGAGGGCTGGGGGCTCCATCCGGGCGGTGTCGGGGCGCTGTGCAGGGCCCGGTGCAGCCTGCCTGGGTCACTGCTATTTTTAAGCTCATGTGATGCTGGGCAGCTTAAGCGCATCAGCGCTAAGCCCCGCTCCTGCAGCGCAGGGCATGGCGGGGCCGGTCCGGAGTTATCTCTATTGCAGTTAATTTTTCTTTTTCTCCCTTTTTTTCACGCCTGGGGGAGGGCCGGCGCTCGGGCACTGGCTCCGCTTTGTGCGGGCGTGCCAGGCCCTGCGCTGGCTCCGGCGGAGGTGGGAAGGGCTCCACGGTTGCCTGGGATCCGGGAATGCCGAGCCGGGCGCTCGGCGGCTCCGGAGCAACCGGCAGCGCCGGGGGGCAGATGGGGCAGTTTGCAGCAAGACAGACGCCCGGAACAGTCGCTGCTCCGTGGGGATGGTCCTGGTGGTGACTCCCGGCGTGGAGACCCGGTGCCAGGGACACCCTCTGCCAGGGCTCCCGATGGGCCGTGTGGAGGAGCGGAGACGGGGGCTGCTCTCACACAAATTAAGCTATTTTGGCTCCATCTTTTTCAGCTCCAGCACCAGGGAGAGCTGCAGCGTTAGCAGATCACCCAACCTGGCCGTGTCCTGCAAAGCCACCATGGAGTTCTAGGAAGAAAAAGCCCCATTTCTTTCTCAGAACCCAATGAGAGGGTGCCTGTCCCTCCCTAGTCTTAGAACATGTGCAAGTTTGTTGCTCTGCACCACTGCGCAGCATTTCAATGAGTCTGGTCATCGCTTTTAAAAGCCAAAAAGGCTGCAACATGGAAAGAGGCATCTCAAACCACAAGTTTGACTTTGCTTCTCCATAGAGGGATCCCTGCCTCGGTGAAACCAGGGAAAAGCCTGTAATATTCCTGGCTACTTTTATAAATATTGGTTGTGGGAGACAAAAGTCCAGTCCAGTTTGCAGATGGGGATCAAGAGCACAAAGCTTAACAGTAGCCTTCATAGCTGTAATGCCGGCTCTAGGTAGAGTTGCTCTTAATTCTATTACCGCCCAGAGGTTTTGCTGCAATAAAATTTGTGTTAAATGCTTGTAGGTCAGCAGGGAAAACATGCTAGGGCTTCAGTTGTCCTTGTTATCTACTCTTTCCTTTCTTTCAGCAAGCTTCTGCGCTATGGAAAGCATGCTGAGAGGGGCAGGAAAGGTCAGATGAAATAAGTGCATTAAAAGGTCTGTCCAGTGTGAGATTCAGTTGACTGCCTCTCCCTGAGCAATAGATCTCAAAGTCAGATATATCACAGTGCAGAGTGGTGGGCTGGTTCTCACCCCAAGGACATCTGCTCCCAGCACAAGGTATTTTTTTCCTGCATTTATCTTAATAGGGAGCAGTGAACTGAGCCTCTGGGCTCAATAAAGCAAGTGCTGAACTGCTGGGTAGAATTTGCTCACTACTTAGTTTCTTTTCACATGTGTTTTCCTGCCACTAGCCTTCATAAAGGCAGGTGGATAAACGAGAGTGAAATAGGGACCATGAAGAGGCTGGATCCTGGTCTCACCGTGGTCTGCTTGGCTGCTATCTGGTGATTTTAAACACTTCAGCAGACCGACGACTTTTCCCTTTGTGGTTTTATTGTGGATCACCAGCCTTCAGATAGAACTGGAAAAGCCCTGCTCCTCCTGGACTGTCACCTTGGCCTGTTGGAAGGTGTGTTTTTAATTCTGGCCTTGTTTCGGCTGAGCGGAGGGATATGTCAAGGGGTCTGCATGCCCCAGACACCAGGTTTCAGAGTCTGTGTTGTCCTCTACGACTTCTATCCTCTCGTCACCCAAAGAAAACAGTCAAACCCCATTGCTCCTAGATCACACTTGCACGTGTCAGATTTTTATCTTTTTTTTTGGTCAGGTTTTTTATTCAAGAGGAAACAACGGAGCTAGCAGTGTACCTGGGCTCCTTGTGTGGAACCGATGAATTCTGCCCTAAGGACGGTGTAAGAGGAACACAGGGTGCTGCTCGTCCAGAGACTGTCTGCAAAATCAATTCACTGCTGCTGTTCCTGGTTCTACTGGGACAGTCAGATATTTTGAGGTTTAAAAGAGCCATTCCTAGTGAAGTCTGTGAATTAGCGGCTGTTCTTGAGGACAAAATTTAAGGCAGTATTTCTGGCTGTTGCAGCAAAGTGCCAAGTTGATAAGATTGCAAAGTAACCCTCTAGACAGATGAGAACAGTCAAGTGCAATACCGGCCTGCTGGTCATGTTCCATGCTCAGACCTTCTTGCAACCGTGTCCAACTCCTCATCCCAGCAAACCGGGCCTGTGTCTGGATGCATCCATCAGCTCTGGGGCACCACGGTGGGCAGCTTTAGGTCCCTATAGCTTTTCTCCTTCACGTGGCTTGTCTGTTCCAGGAGCCAGTGCTTCTCCTGCTCACTCACATCCAGCCTCAGCGTCACTTCTTGGAAGACACTGTTCACAGCTACCTGTATCGTACAGAGGATAATCAGCTCAATAAATCCCAGCCACGGGAACAAGCAGTGCATATGTTCCCTAGGAAGAGGACGAGCTGTTACCCCACCTCCTTGAAATGAAGCTTCTTGAACATGCTGATACTGGCTTCGTTCTCCTGGCCAATCTTTGCCTCGAATTTGGTGATCCCTAAATTCTTCACCCCTGCAATATAAAGCAGAAAGACAAACACACTGCATATGCATTCCTGCTGCCTGCTGTCATATCTACAAAGGGAGAAAACTCCCATTTCTGGGGCGGATGTGTCACAGAATCACAGAATCTTCAAGGTTGGAAGGGACCTTTAGAGATCATCTAGTCCAACCTTCCTGCTCAAGCAGGCACACCTAGAGCATGTGGCACAGTGTCCCTTATCACACTGTCTGTATCACTAAGAGTATGTGCTTATAGATCATGATTTAATGACCATTCTCCTGCATTGGGCCATCCTTACCATAGGACATCATCATCAGAGTTGCCTCCTTGCCAAATCCTTTGCCACGGTAGCTGGGCTCTGAGAGAGACAGGCACATGCACATGTCAGAAGGTGACTATGTCCGAAATATCTGCCACGCTGGGTATTTTTCAGAAGAGATTATGACCCAGAGCAGCGGAGGAAGCAGACCAACACAGAGCAATTTACCTGCAATCATAATTTCAATCTCGCCCAAAGTGGGATCCTCAACGTCGGTGAGGAACAAATTCACATCTCCCACCATGCAGTCCTCATCCGCATGCGGCTGCGCCGACCACCGCTCCGTGTCCAGCACGATGAATGTGCACTCTGGGGAAAACGGAGCAGCATTTGCAGGGTGTGCTGGGAATTACACAGACTAAGACTAAAAACGAGAGCACCAAAACTTTCATCCTATGATTGAGGTCCCCCTGCTCCACCTCTCTTTGCAGGAAGTTTGGGCAAAGAATTCTGTTTGGTGCAAAGGAGCCTGAGACTTAGTGACTCACTTAATCCATCTTATTGCTACTGTCAGTAAGGCTTTTAATGCCAGCTAAGACAAATGTTCCAAGGTAAGATCTTTGCCAGGCTCAGTATTTTGTGGCTCACTATTTCTGCTAGGCTTTTATGGGCAGTGATTCACTATCTGCAGGAGAACCAGAGAACCAAGAGTTAACATATCTCAAACAGGTAATTATGAAGTTGTTTGGTTTCTTGTCAAAAAAATGTAACTCCCTTCCACCTTTTTACGATGATCAGACTTGGGATGTGCTGACTGTGCAGCAGCAGCTCAGCAGATAGCACTGTGGAAACTAAATCACTGTTATTTATGAAAAACTGGGTAAAAAGGATGCCAACAACCACGGCTCTATTTCTCTGAGTATTTTACAGCCCTAAACATGCTCTGTTCCATCCGGAAAAGCTACTGTGGCCATATTCTCATTCCTCCAAATGTCACCATTCTTCTGATTCTGACGATTGAAGGCTACAAGATGGTCAGGCTGAGATTTTACATCCCCCGCCAGGCTCGTGGGTTCCATTAATGAGGTGCTCTCAGCTCGGGGTGGTTTCTTAGCAAGGGACGTGCTTGTCATGCATAGAAACCACTTGAATTCCTCACTATCGGCGTCCTGCCGCCAGCTGCGCTGCATCTCGTACTCCTGCTCCAGGCTCAGGGGCTCGGACGCCGTCAGCCGCTGCAGCTCCTCCGACTTCATCCACTCGTGGTACCTGCGAGAATCGGAACCAGATCACGGGTTAGCTACAACATCACGGCCGGATTTCCAGCGAGTGCTCCAAGGATTGCGAATCCATCCTGGAAACACCAGCCTGGCACTCACAGCAACCTGCAAACAGCTCTGAGACGCTTAGATCTTAGGTACCTGTCCTAGGTAACACAGGGATCTGTGCATTCCTTGGAAATTTAGAAGCACAGATTTGCCCGTTTTGCAGCTTTGGTTGGAAAGGGCCACCTGCGGTTTTAAGCACAGGGAATATCAGCACATTCCGGCGTGATGGAGACTGACGGAGCACCTCGCGGGCACTGACACCGGCATCTCCGTGCTGCGGCGGCCGTGGCGCTGCGGGCCCTTCCAGACCAGCCCCCGTTCCCAACCCCACGTTCCCCAACGCCGTTTCGGCTGCACACGGCCGTTTTGCCATTGCACGGTCGTTCCGGACAGCGAGCAGCGTGCACCGGTGCAACTGCTCGTGCACGAGCGGCTCTTTTGCACCCTCCCTTGCATGCCCCGGCGGCGGGGCTCGCTGCGTTACGTTCCGCCGTGCAAACGGAGGGCGCAATCCACGTCCCCGCGCTCGCGCTGCTCCCGCGCGCGCGGACGGGGCTCCCCGCGGAGAACCGAGGCCGCTCGCACCGGGGCACGTGCGCGGCCGTGTAGGGCACGAGCGTGGCCCTCCCGCCTTGCAGCACCGTGTCCTCGTTGAGCTTCATGGCGCCGGGCCCGGCCAACTGCCGCCGTGC
>JAVCKT010022041.1:3098-13497 GCA_032273925.1 Rhynchotus rufescens
CAGTGGATTAAGTTGTGTTTGTGCTAGTGATCAGCTAAAGCCAGTGAAAATGTCACCCTGGAACACACTGCAAAGTGTCTTCAGAGGACCATAGTATAAGCAGAGGCTCGTCTCTCAGATTGCTGCCACAATTAGGCTATCAAATCCTTGCTAAGCCTTAAATAACATATCACATATGTAATTTTATGCTGTGATGACTAAATAATTTCTTAAAGAAGTAGTCTTAATTCTGTCCTTCTTTATCTCTTCATATATGCAAGCATATGATCTTATTTTTTTCTCAGTTAAAATAATAAGATTATATGATCAGAGGAGACTGATATCATCTTATAGTGCATTAAAGGTCATACGTGTCACAGAAGTCCCTATGGGAACCTTGCTTTTGAGTTCTTGAGCAGAACCCAGAAGTTCTGCTTATGTTTTGCATACATAACAGTGAGCAACATCTTGCTTAAAATTTTATCTGTAACAGTTAACTGTAACTTTAAAGTAGAAGGTCTGCCCTGGTGTAGGTTCCTGGTCTTAGCTAATACATGGGAGAACAGCCTAGGGCAGGGAGGGCAAAACTGTTCGAGAGGGCTGGAGTGTTTGGTGAGTGGGAGGCACTGAGCTCCCCGCGTGCCTCCCCTCTGCTTCCCACTCCCTGTGTTCAACATCCATCTCCAGATGGAGTGAAACAGGGAGGAAGCAGCGAGGTCGTTCCATTCCTCCTCCGTAGCGTGTCCGTCTTCTCAGCATGACTCAGGAAATGATCTTTTTCGTGCATTCCACCTTTGGCAAGCGTCTTCTCATGAAGAATGCCACCAGAATTTCTATCTCCAGGAGAAAGGAGATAAAAGCATAAGTAACATTTAAGAGTTAACTATTTTTAACTATGTTGCATAGAGCAAAAGTCCTATTTTCTCCTTGAGAAATTCATTTTGCATGAGCTGATTGAGGCAAGTCGGGGAAAGAACTCAGAAGATGTCTCTGTGATTATAAGTGTAGCAAACCAGGGATCAGTAGCATGAGTGAGATCCAAATATAATGAAAAAGGGGAAATCACAAAAGGCTGAGCTGCTGCTACAGTCATTACTGGCTGAAATCCCACAGGCACTGCTGCTTCTGGAACACCAAGCAAACCCGTGCTGTCAGTCAGACGTGTCCCATGGCAGGCACACCACCACCTCCACCGGGCCGGCACTGTGCCAAGCCAAGCTGGGACAACATCCTCTGACAAAGGCACTTCTACCCTGACCTTCAAGAGAACATTTTTACTGTACTCTACTGACAAATGTGCTGCGAAAAGACAGCTTGCTGCTTATTTACAGGCTGTTACAACCTGGTACTGCTCTGAAAAGACACTAGTGAAATATGAGTGGGCCCTATAGTAGGTCCTGTGTTCTCCTAAGCCAAACAGCTTTGGTCCAGGGGTGCTCATGCTTCTCATCTTTGCCCTCTCCCAAATATGGATGCTGAGTTTTTTAACACATGCAATGCTTGAGGTTGGTACTTCAAAAACAGCTTGCTACTCATAGTCTCCAGTCATTTTTATATGTTCTCTTAAGTCATGTCTAATGCCAAGTGTGATCTGAGACTCTAAGGTGCCCTGTGGTTTGGACTAGTACCTTGCCACCTCCTTGGGCTTGGGAAGAAACCAAGGAGCAAAACCAAAGAGAAGAGGACTATCTGAAAGTGATCTGGACTGTAGTCTGCACTTCCTGATAGTGTAAATTCAGCCTCCTCCTTGGGCTCCAGGAGTCTTATCTGAGATGAAGGATTTTGCAGATAAATCTCAGCAGAAGAGTTTCTTATTCACAAGCACTTTTAAGAGAGCACTTCACTACATCAGTGTTTATGGAATGGTGAACTGCACTAATGCATTTTCCTCCCCTGCCAAGGAGGATGTAAACAGTACTCTGGAGCTCACTTGACACTTCTTTATGAGGCTGCTGGCTTGGTAGGTTGCAGCAAGGCACTTAACTGATCTGATACAGCGCAGTGTTTTGAGGGGTAGGCTGGGGCTATGCAACATGTTTGAACATAACACCCATGTAATATATTAAATATTGGTTAAATCTTTAACTATTACAGAGTGTAAAGCTATTATGTTTCATGTAAGCCCTCTACCAAATCCAATTCTTGGCCCTATCTTATCTAGCATTTACATTTTTGACGCTATCTGAAAAAAGAAATCCTGTCTAATAAAGTTCGTAAATATTTCCAAAATCACAAAAGAAAAGAACCATCACATTTGCTTAGCTCCAAAAACGCATATTCAATTCAGGCCCAAATGTGAGTCTCAAAGAATACTGTATTAAATAAAATCATGGACTCCTAACACTAGAAACGAAAGTTCTGAAAAAGTCAAGGCTGTTGAAACAGATTATCTGCTGCTCAATCCTGTGGCAAGAGCACTAGAGTAGTTGTACATAAATAGGACAATCTCTTGTAAGAAGGTTTTACGGGAGAATATTTTTTTCACTCTCATGATAGGCAACCTGGATAACAAGACTGGAAAATAGAATGGGATGGATTCAAAACAAACAAGAGGAAGTAGGGTTTTTTGTTTGTTTATTTGTTTTTAATAGTGCATAATTATACAGTTAAGATCATTCATATACAATATTATACACACCAAAAACCTATGCTGGTTCAGAAAATCATAAGGCAAGTTCTTGAAAGTACTTTCCATGGAGTACTCATGAGCACAGTAATGTCTTTATTTGCCATAAAGCTGTAGGCTTTTTTATACTTGCACCAAATTATCCACTACTCATGTCACAAACAAGCCATTAAACTATCCTGGTCTTGGGTCTGATCTATCAAAACTAATTGCATGTTGTTACTACTGCTATGTTTACCATATGATCAGTGCTCTAATATTGTTCACAGTCCAAGAAGGAAGCTAAAACATTAAAGATCATAAGAGTGGATATGAAACAGGTCAAATAATAAAGGAGCCAGATCTACTTCTTTTAATGAGAAGGTTTAGGAATAGTTTTCTCATATTCCAGAAGTATCTAACTGGCAGACTTACCAGTGGAAGAAAACAAGTATACATCATGTTAGGATTCATCTGACTAAACACAGAGGTCTATCTATGAGCTGGTCAATCTAGAATCTCTGTACTATCAATAGAGACATTGTCAGGGGATGGTAAAGCACAATTCATCTCATTCTAAAGTAGGTGTCTAAGTCAAGTTAGATGAATCACTCCTTTAAAGTATCTATTTGTTCCACTGTCTATAAAAGGCACGCGGTGTGACTTGTGCACTTGTAAATGTCTATTGAAGGTGCCCAAACTTGGGTGAATCTTTCCCCTAATGTCTGACAACTGAGGCTAGGCAATTACTGATTGGAACACAGTACTGAGTACCTAGATAGCTTTTCTTTCGAAGGCTTTCTAAAAACTTAAGATTCAATTTTTTAAAAATTCTATTATTTTTTTCTCTAGAAGTCATCCTTGAGTTGAAATACAGCTATTGGCTTCACAACACAGGAGTCCTCTGGCTGATGTAACGTGGGAGGTCACACTGCAGAACCATAACAGCCTTATAAATCTATGCCTTCAGTCACTGCTAATGAGGCATGTTTGCAGTTCCTATTAAGTGGCTCTTGATCAATACAGATGTGCCATTTACCTGCAGGGTTTTCCCTGCAAGTGCTAGGCTGCTAGTGCTGTATTTATTTCAACTAATGTAAAAAATCATCTTCTGAACCTCAGACTCCCTGAAGTTTCCCATCAGGACCAAGGGCTAATTTAGCAGTACCTCGTGAGACGGTAGCTCTTCCCCTTAGTGCTCTCTCTATGCCTCCATCCAAAGAGAAGTTGCAAAGCAGCATAGCCCTCTCTATCAATATCATGGCAACATCCAGCCTGCTGTATTGTTCGCTCCCTCTCTGTAGCCAAATTTATCTTTGCATCATCTTAGTTTGCAGGGAAAACGGCCAAATTTAAACTCAGACTTTAAGGAGAGTCATTCTCTGCTGACAGGTTTATCTGAAGGCTGGAATGACACTATATCCATCATTGTCGTAAAGAAAAGATAACTGAGTGCATGGACATGCGGTGAGTATATTGTATGGTATTCTTGTTTTTGTAAATTAAAATGGCAAGCAAAACATTGATTAAACTTAATGATCATAAATACAATTTTATTTTATTTGGTATTCCTGCCATTTAGGATGACTAACCAAGAACTGCATGAATTAGCTGTGTTCTTAGGGTAGCTAGTATGAAATCATACTGTGAGCCAATAACACAACCTCACACTGACTGGCAGGAAAAATTTACCGCCTAGGAATTTTTCTAGTAATTTTGTCAAATCTGTGACAATGAAAGTAGTTCCTGAGACTTCCCCTACGTTATTCTTGGTGTTATTAGAAAGTCTGCTTTTGTGGGTCAAGAATGGCACAAGGGGAGGGGATGCTGAAGAACACTAAAAACAGAAGCATCTGTTTCTCATAGGCAGGACAGTGCCCAAAATCCGTGGCCATAACCACTGCCTCATCCCATCTGTTTTCATCTCACAAGTGGGCATGGCTGGGGGAGAGCAATATCTGAAGGTTTAAATCCTTGGTTCCTAAAGCTGCATCTCCAGCAGCAGGTGCTCAGACATCTCTAAGGAACTATCAGCAGACCTAGCCATAAATCACAGAGACTTGCTGTTTACCACTATGACTGATCTCCAAAAACAGGATCAATGCAGCTCATTCGTGAAACCTGAGAACAAGTGTATATATAAGAGAAAGTGCCAAGAAAGACAATATTAAAAAGAAGGTCAAACCTTAATTCACCTTGGTTCCCAGAAACATTCCTTAAAGCCTCCTGATGAGAATAATTTCACAGCCTGTGAGGACTGCATTACACCTGCCCTTAAGCAAAGTCCTTTAGAGATAGTTAGTGACTCATTTTTATTCTAAAAAATCTTTATTGTGGTGACATCCCCTCTTACCAAATAAAGCAAGTGAATTAAATGTAGCTTTCAGTTGTATTTTTGTTGCAATGAGACTCACTCAAGCTCTTGTCAATTTGGGGTGATGGAGGTCATCTTTTTGCATAATTGCAGGAGATGCCTGAATAAGAGGAGACACATCGTGGCAGTGATGCATAGTGCATCCTGTATCCCTTGCTCACCCTCCAGGAGGTGGCTGGAGGAGAGGAGAGGGTGCAGGGTTCTTGCCAATGTATTTTCTTTCTCCTTGCACAGAGAAAGGTCATTACTCTGAAAACAAAAAAACAAACAAAAAAACAAAACAAAACAAAACAAAACAAAACCCTTTACCTTTAGCTCCAGTACCCAATACTAAGATGCAGGATGAAAACTCACAGCAACCCTTTGCTGAGTGTTCACTGAATCACAGTTTAGATTATTCCCTGCTGTGTGCACCATGCAACCAAAGGAGCATACTACCTAGCAGAATATGTGTGTAAGGTAAGATCAAAGAGCTGTCTAGGCCAGTATGCCATTCTGGAAGTGGGAGTTAGCAGATGTTCTGGGAAGCGTGTAAGAAAAAGGCAAACATACAGTGATGCTTGCCTAGCATGATCTGCCAGAGATTTGTTCTTCATAGGTTTTCTCACGTGGAGCCGATAATCTTTCCTCATCCTTTCCTTCATTTCCACCAACACACATGCACAGCACGTCAGCTGGAGCTGATCCTCATTCAGTATTGCTGCTGTAAACACAGAGTATGTGCAACTCATCGGATTGTATTGCATTAGCTTACAAGCAAGATGAGGCTTTCTCCTGCTGCATTGCCTCTCGTTGAGTGGCACAGCATGAAACATGATAATAAATAATAAATGGTGAGCCAAACCCTCCTCTCTGACAAGAATCACTAATAATGCACCGGCATGACTTTGCTGATGTTCATGGAGTTGCACTAGATTTTCACTGGGCTGTGACATGTTTAAATGATGAACTAGAATAGAAGTGTTGCAGTTGTTAGCACTTCAGAAGTGAGCTTTGCTAACATGGCTGGGTAGATGGGCAAAGGAAACATTCTCACCAAAGGAAACATTCTCACCATATTCTGCATTTACCATGAACATTGAAGAAATCTTTGTAGTCAAGAGAAGGAGAAGACAATTACCTTGAATATACAATTCACCTAGAGAGGTTAGTTTCTCATCTAGCTTTTAAATTAGAAGCTAAAATTCAGGCAAATAAACTCTCCCCACACTTCAATATTTCCCAGTTACCGATTTTGAATAAAAAATGAAACCAAGTGACTAGATCTTTGACAATCTGCACTGGCCCAGCATCTCGCCCTACAGCATTTTCTACTCTGGCAACAACAACAGAACTTTTAGGAATAAAAACTCTGACTGATTTTCTAGTTAACTTAATTTATTGTAATTAGCTTTACGTAATTACACATACAGCTGTTCTGCACCCTCAGCATAGCTCAGGGGACTATTTAAACTGCTTAAGTCTAAATGTCATGTTTTAGCACAGTATAGAACACAATATTCTTCTTTTCAGGATCTGGTGGGAGGGAAGGGCACTCTCTTTCTTTTTTTCCTTCTTTCTTTATTTCCTTTTTTCCTTCTTTCCCTCTCATAATATTCTTTCTTTCACTCTCAACACACTCTCATCATATTCTTCTCTCCCACTTTTCTTTTTGGAAATGAAAGATATATCTGTTACTTTACTAAAAGCACTACCCCAATAAGTTAAAAGGCTGCAAGAAACACCACTATCCCTCCCTGTGCTGTCTCCAGGAAGTCTCACCCAGTCTAGTTAACAAGGAAGTGTGAATATACCTCAAAAACAGCCTTAACTTTGGCTTTTATGCTGTCTTTAGACCACTGGGTAAGAAGGTGTTTATCTTTGCCTATCACAGATAAAAGTGGAAATATTTATGGTTTTGAACCCTATGCTACAAATCTCCTAAGTAAACCTTCTTTAAAATAATGCTTTTCATAAGGATTTTTCCCACTCTGTTCACAAAGCATCTCACTGCCCCTAAAATCTGTTAATAAATTCTATATCTAAATCATCTCAGCTCAAAAGGCAGCAGGTTTTCAGCAAATCAGGCACATAAACAATCACCTGGCCTCTTCCACTAGGACTGTATTGTTTATTAAAAGTAAGTAATGACAGTATCCAAGACTTGAAATTTCATCTTCTTTTCTATCAGATGAGACTGTGTGAGGTGACCTTCACTGCACTTCAGGCACTCACGTGCACATATTCCACACACACATAAAAAACATTGTCCAATTTTTGTTGTAATGACATTTCACTTCAATAGTTTATCCTAATTCTCTTTCTTTTCATTAATGCAACAGCTAGTTGTGGTATCCTTATCTTTACCATGTCTTCCCTGCTTTGTCAAACTTTTGAAAACAAGATGTAGAAGGTACCAGAACATCTTGGGGATAATTACTCTTCAACTAATTTGAAGCAGTAATGATGATATTCTAGATTTTTATGGCTCAAATGTTTAATGTTTTATTAATTGCCCTTGTTCTTTCATTTGGTATTTTTCCTGATGTCTAATAGCTTTCTAGGTTTACTGTTTAAACTGCTCTTGTGCTGCACATCTTGTACCCCAAAAGAAAGCCTTTATGACAATACTCTAAAGCCCAGATGCTGCCATTTGAAGAGAGCAGGTACTTATGCAGAAAACTTTAGTCAGGAGTGCATGCCTTGTGAAGGAGAAAATCTAGCAGATTGTGCCCTTTCATGAACCCCAGGATTAAAGTTTGGATTTTGTTTGTCTAATACAATCACAGTTTCAACCTCTATCACATCCCGGTGCCTCAGATCCTACTTATAACCTCATAATCAATTTATATATTAGATGTAATAGTATAATCTATAACATATCCTAGTTCTCCATCCTATTTTTTGTGTATATCATCCTCTTCTCATGCACTGCAAGGCACAGAAAAATGCAATAGCTTTTATTCCCCCATTCCTACTGTAACTTAGGGAAGCACCATTTAAAAGCTCTGAATAAAACAATAAAACAGAATGTATGATTTTCATGATATTTTTCAAGCTGTTTGTGCTGGAGAAGTGATCACAGACTCCGATTACTCTTTTAACTCTCCCGCCTCCCCAGTGCTGCTATTTGGTGAGGCTGAGGATATCGAGCAAGAGCTTCTTAGCAGTCAGACTAAGGCATACTTTAAAGTGAATGCTAAATAATTCTTTTCAGATGAAATGCTGGTTATTTCTTGCATCACTTACAGAAAAAAACAGAGCTCTGCACAACAGATGGAGGCCTTGCTGTCCTGCTGTGTCTCTCAGTTCCTGTTTTGCAGACGAGTGAAACACCAAGGCAGATAGATACACCCCGAGCCCTTCTCCAGTGCACTCCTCCTGGGTGCAGAGAGGCTAAGAGGATGAAAATTAAACCCTTTTCTATGAGTTAGGATCACTCATGTATCACTATAGACAGCACCAGGTCCTGGAGTTAAGTAAAACCATTCTTAGCTGCTAAAGCAATTTGCAGCGCAGAGATGGTCCGCAGGGCTGTGATGGAGGCAGAGAGTAATAGTCATGGCCTTCTTACTTTAGGTGAGGTAGACCTTTACACAATTAATTCTTTAACAGCTATCTAAGATTGCTTTCGTTTATTACCCATGAAGCTGATTTTTCCCCTTTCTTTCTTTTCTACCTAGAGAAAGTCAGAAGTTTGTGGAGTTAAAAGCCATAGAGTGGTGTCAAGTAAAATGCTCTTCCAGAGTCGTCAAAACTCCTTACCAAGAGTATCAGCAGCCTTATTTGTGTTTATATTTGGGCAGACTGAAGCTCACTGAAGCCTTTAATTGCAGCAATTGCCAATATGATCAACTGCCAGTCTGCAAATGGTACCCTGAAAACCCCTATTGATATATGAAAGAGGATAAAACGCTCTACATGTCCCTGCTGGAGCAGGGGGGTTGAACTAGATGATTTCTAGAGGTCCCTTCCAACCTCAACCATTCTATGATAAAACAAAAAATTTTAGAATTGCTAAAGCTCATAGAAGTCAGAACCCTTTTCCTCCCAAATGAATGATTCAAATGATAACAAGTAAGTAATACGCTGGTTGTTTCACTGGATTTTTTTCTAGTTCCTGAAGTTTTGTAAAAATTGCAGATTTGAATGAACCTCTTGTTTCCTTGGAGTGAACACCAACTCTGAAGCTCAGACTCATTACTTTTCAATATTCTTAAATGACTAAGTGCCCAACACTAAATAAGTCACATGACAAAACAGAAATTGCAGAGTGATCTGATCCTGAAAGTAAGAGTAACTCATTACCAATAGACCAGTTTACATCTGATATTTGTCTGGTATCTCATTCTTCTGGATACTGTTTATATATTTATTCACCATGTTGCATCTTCTGGTACTGAAAGAGTAGGCTCAAGCCCACAAAGGGACCGAGGTACTGGGACCAATACAATAGACCATTTCTGTGTCTGCAAAGTCAAGGTCCAGCAATGTGGTCTCCAAAGCAAATTGGAGGCTCGAGAATGAAATTCATGGTTCTCATCATGTCCAGCTGGTCATCAAAGAGCAAAACAGAAAACTTGAGAAAACTGCTTTAGGATTTACAATCCAAGAGCTCTTCTTGAACTTCAGTACACAACTAAGTTGTATGGCGCACGTGGGGCACATGCATCTAGCTCAGTGCTTCCTTTTAAAAGACGATAGTGGGAAAGGAGCAAGAGGCATATTACCTGCTGCCCTAGTAACTCGGTGCATTTAAACTGGTTGTGCAAGACTGAGGTTAATTTTGTCATTTTTAATTCATGTTTAGGATCCCGTGTCTCACTTCTTTGCTTAGTGTTCCTAACGCTTCCAAAACTGAAAAACAAACAAACAAAATTAAAGTCACTAAAATAGTCATCAATTGTCCTTGATAGAAGATTTTCGAGTTGGTAATTGTTCCAAATGCAGAAGTGTATTGCCCTCAGACAGCAAAGGAAGCGTTCATACAAGTTCACTACATTCCTCTTTAGCTTAAACACAGACTATCTAGGTTAGCTTCTTGTAATTATAGTAAGTTAAATAACAGTGTCTTAAAATCACAAAGCAACTTGAGCAAAATCTAATTGCAATGCACAAGTATTCAGCAACTGCTTCTTTTTAATGGGTCTTACAAAACCTTTTGGGCAAACACAATCCTAACTAAATAATGCTGATTGTACTTCCTCTCAAGAAGAAATAATTGAAAGGAATCAAATGATAAATTAAATGAATGGTGCCCTATCAAAGCAAATGGTGATAAATAGAAACACCTTGGTGTTGCTTACACTAAGGTCAGTATAATTTATAATTATTTTTTTACCTTTTGCAGTCTGGTTCTTTATACCAAATCTGATGATAAGGTGATAAATTAGGAAGAGTAAGGTTGTCTAATAAGCAGGTAGGCAGCAATACATCAAAAATCCCAAACAAATCTAGGCTGG
>JAVCKT010022044.1:0-22673 GCA_032273925.1 Rhynchotus rufescens
GTTCAATGGGGAGAGTTTCCTGTCCCCCTCTCCCCTTTTCCTTCTCTCTCCCCTTCCTGCTCTTCCTCTCTTCTCTCTCCATTTCCCTCTTCCTCTGCTTCCTTCTCCCTCGCTCTTCTTGTCCCACCCTCTTTCCTATTTCCACCTCCCCTCCACTCTCCCCAACACCCTTCCCCTCTTTCCCCCCTCCCTTCTTTCTCCCCAACCCTTTCCCTTCTTCCTTCTCCCCTTCTCCTCTTTCCTCTTCCCTCTCATCTTCCCTCCATCCTCTCCTCCTCTTTCCTCTCTCCCTTTCCTCTCTCTTTCTCCTTGTTTGGAAGAAACACGTGGACAGGGGGAGCAAGCTGGGGAGGAGGATGGCTGGAGCAGGACGGAGACCACGGTGGGATATTTTGTGGGACATCAGTATGGGTGGTTGGGGCAGGAGGGACATCATGGCAGGACACCATGGTGGGACCTTGTGGTCTCCAGCTGCCCCTGGGGCCACCAGGCAGGTCTGCGGTGCTGTGAATGTCAGGGATGCCACATGATGCAGTGTGAGTGATTGTCACCTTGTGGGGGTCCCCGGGCCGTGCTGGAACCGTGGCCACCTGCTAACGGCCATGGGAGCCCCGGTGCAGGACACACGTGGTCCAGGGGCAACTCGTGCACCTATGGGTAGGTGTTGTGGAAAGGGGCATCTGTCTTTATGTAACGTAAAGCATTTTGTTCCATTCAGCTGCTTGATTAGCATAAAACGCTTAATTAATAGAATTGTGCTTGAATAGCTTAAATGCACAAATGTTTTTGAGTCATGATTTGAGGCATTACTGAGAAAGGCAAGGGGCTGCAGTTGTTTGGCTCAGGAGGACTAAAATACAATGCAAATGCACATAGATTTTTCCCCCCCTGGATTTTATACCTCTGGTTGTAATATTTTGATTCAGGAATGTCTATTAATATTAAATAATACACTTGATTGACTTTTGTAGGTGGAAGCCAGAACTCATTTCAAAGGCCTCCAAAGGAGATCTTTCATAAAGGAAATAAATAAAGTAAAAACATAGAAAATAGAAAACAATGTATAATAATTTATGTCCAAGAAACTTTAAATAGGCCTTCTTTGTTTGTCCACACTGGGGCAATGCAAGCAGGGGATTTGGCAGGATCCCAGCTCCTGGCAGCAATTGCCAATAAAAGCTCACTGAGCAAGTACAAAAATAAAATCACACAGTATCATTTTAAACGTTGATTAAGTTGTGCTAAATTGCTCCGAGGGAGGTAACGATGAACTCCAAGGGGTTAGGACCAGCCCGGACTGTAAAACATATTTATCTTGCAAGTGTTTGCTTTGTGCTGTATACACAGTTCCCATGCTGGGGAAACACCTTCTCAAAAGCCCACTAATAAAAGAGTTTAGGGAATAAACATTGCAGCAACAGGAACAAATAAAAAACCCCATAATGCGTGTAACAAGCTGTTTTGAAATAATGCATTTTTTAATACTCCCCGCCATGCCAGGATGGGGTTCTCCTAGATTTGTCAGCAGGCAGCCGAGCTTTCCCTGCAGGACGGTGACACTGCCTCCTCTGCAGCTGATGCTCCGCAGGGCAGGGCACAGGGAAACTGGCTCCTTCTGTAAAGTGTGGAGCTTCAGGAGTGTCCAAAGAAGGCGGCAGGTGTTTGGGGGACAGTGACCACCACCAGCACCTTATCATGCTTGTTGGTACATGAGGATCAGCACTGGAGGACCAGTCTCTGCACACCAAGGGTTCCCCCCAGAGATGCAGATTTCTCCCCCTTCCAGCAGCCCGCAGGGGACTGGGAGGTTTAAATCAGGTAGGAGCAGACCCCAAAGGGCCAAATCTAAGGGGCAGTGTCCCCTTTGTATGCCCTGCAGTGCTACATTCTCGATCAATCCCCACGCATCCCTTCATGTGAGTTGTGGGACACTTCAGCAATTTGTGTCACCCTGGCTTGAGTCTTGCATTTGGCAAGGTGGGGAATGAACATGGAAAGGTGTCTACTTTAAAAAGTTAACTGACTGCTCTTTGGTGCTGCAGGATTTTAGGGCTGATCTCTTCCTTAGGAAATTCTTTGCTTTCCCAAATGACTGGCCCTGAGCATCTCTGTGATGTCTCTTTGGGAGTTACCTCTGGGTATATGTTCAGAAACCAGGAGAGTTATCTGCCTAACTCTCAGGCGTCCTTCATATACTTTATTTGAGATGTTTTTGTAACATCTCCAGGTCCTTTCTCAGTGCCCAGGATGCCAGGGGATGCCAATTTTCCAGAGCCAACCCGTTCCCACTCTATGTTCAAACCCAAGGGGGACATGGCACAGCTTTGGACCATGGTTCAAGATCACTTATCTCAAGATTACTTATGCTTCTGGAGTAAAAAGGCCTTCACACTGGGAGCAGAGGGGTCTAGGGGAAATTCCTCTGATCCTGTTTGGTTTTCTACATCACTGTGATGTCCTATGATTTCCCAATTCATTGCTCCATTTTGATTCACAGCTTGCTTTAGCTTGGAGCTATGCACTTGTTCAGGCTGAGTGGCTGTTGATTGCATCTGCTCCCTGAATGTTTCTGCTGGCCTCACCATTGGGAAGTTCAGCTTTGCTGCCCTCAGTAATTCCCCTCGAAAATCCTGGGTCCCACAAAGAACTCTGTCTTGAGCCAGGAAGATTTTATGCTTCCCTGTTCATATGTGGATGCCAAAGTTCTCAGCTGTGGAGCATAAGTTTCTATTCCATTTTCTGTCTCTTGGTTTCAAATAAAAATAAATAAATGAATGAAAGAAAGAAAGAAAGAAAGAAAGAAAGAAAGAAAGAAAGAAAGAAAGAAAGAAAGAAAGAAAGCCCCACTACAGTGGCATTTCTCCACATTATTCTGTTTGCTGGAATCCCTCACTCATCAGGTACCTCTGTATTCAATCTTTGCATTCCTTTGAAGGTTTCTTTAGCTATCAAGACCAATCTTACCCTGAGTTGGTGGTCTTTTCTATCCATGAAGGTGTAAACCTTCTTTCTTTTGACTCTATCCCTATCTATCTCCTTAACACTTTATCCCTTGGCTTCTCTCTTTGGTCTAGTTTAAAGAGCAGCCCATTAAAGGTCTAGAAAAGTCCTAAAAATGGAGGTGGCATCTCAGACATGTACCTTCACCCTGACTGCAGGGCTTCAGCTGCCTCCAGTTCTCTGGAGATATGGGTCAGCATTATGAATTTTTATTTAAAAATGAGGAACTTACCCTTAGTAGGTTCTGGGCAAACAAATTTGTAGCAAATGTACTGACTGGGAAAACTCCTCTTCTGACCCTCTCCCCGTTTCTGACGGGGGATCTGGACAGATTTGCTGCCATCAAGAGCTAATTAACCCTTGCCCTGGCCAGTTGCTGGGGTGAATGGCAGAGTAAGGAATAAAAAAACAGACTTTGGGCATAACTCTGTCATCAGAAATGGGAGGAGAGACATTTTTGTAGGCAACACGGGAGCCAGAACATGCCTTGGCTTTCTGCCTCTCACACAGGCTGCCTGTACATCCTTTGATTTCCCTGTGTTTCTGTTCCTGAGCGGTAGAAAGAGCCATTCATCTCTGACTCCTGCTCCTTTTCCCCCTCTTTTGGCCACAAAATCTTGTTGCCAGTCATTGTTTCCCAAGGTAGGGCTGTCTCATGGGCTCCTGTGCTTGGGAACAGAACCTCCTCATCATTTCCCCACCACTTCTTGTGTTTGGCTCCCAGCTTTGGAATCTCTCTGCCATGCATGGAATAGCTCCTGTTCCCTCCCAGGAAAAGGACAAAACAGAACCAGGCACAGGACCACACACTGAGCGTGTTTCCATGTTATCTACAGCACCTGCTAAGCAATCGAAAAGCACAGGGCCATATCTTTACAGATGGAAAATAATGATATTTCTCCAAAGACAGAGAGATGGATCCTCAGCTCATGTAAGCTCAGGCTGGAGCAGACCTGTCTCTCTAGTACTGCTGCCAAGTAAGAGGCCACTATAGGCCTGCCTAAGAGAGCTTAAGCAACCAGACTGTCCCTTGGAAGAGACTACTTCTGAGCAAGACCTACAGCCTTTCTTTCTAATTCAATTTTCCAAGCAAAGGAGTAGGCCTGTAGGATTGTACCATCTCTCTCTCATTCTCTCCTCTTGCAACCTGTCCCATGCTTGAAAGGAGAAGACCTATCACATTTCTGAGCACGCAGGCAAGTGAAATCTCAGCGCTGCAAAAAAACCTGAAGAAGTTGCAAAAAGAAAAGGAAAAAGATCAAATTGACACCATCTAATGGACATGGGGAAGTTTCTGTGTATTAGGAGGGAAGATCATTTAAACAGAGGTCAACCTAGTGTCTCCACAGGCATCCTGGCTGGAGACCTGCCAGCTAAAGGGTGAAGGAGGCACCTGATATGAAAGATTTATCACAGGGCTGCGAATGCAAAATTCTTTTTATGTGAGAGCATGTGAGGGGAGAAGAGCAAGGAGGTTTGCTTTCATTGATTTTCTTTATGAAAAGCCACAGGTTTTCTTTGGCTGCTTCTGAACCATTCTGTAGCACATTTGAAAACATTAGAAAACATTTATTTTCAGGGAACAGCTAGTGTTGGGCAACAAGCCCTTCAAATCCCAATGTGTTTCCATTGACTTTCACATATTTCTGTCATATTTCTGTTGGCCTGTGCTATAATTTAAATGTTTGCTTCTATGCTTCTTTGGTTAAGGTTTAAGTAGAATTAAAACCCCAGGATTCCTTGCTGTGTAGCCTTGGGCTTGGCTAAATTTTTGAGAATCTTTAGCTCTGATGACTTCTTTTCTATTTTTATTATTTTTTCATGCATAGACCCATTGCCTAAAAGGTCTTCTTTGGTAGTACATGAGAGACTGGTCTATATTTATTGAGTTTCCTCTTGCCAAATGCCAAGGGTCGCTATTGGAAGGGATTTACCTGCAAAGATCTGTGGGACTTCTATTTTTTTCATATTACAACTTCTTCTTTCTAGATAGGTGTAGGTAGGACACATGTATGTTCAAGTGGCATTTTTCCTGCACTTCTCTCCAGGGCATCTGGCCACTTACTTCTTGTGCTAACTGTTTAATATCTCTGTGCCTCAACTATCACATGTTTAAATCGTAACAGTATGGAAATCTCAGAAGGAACCACTGATTTACACCAGCAGGTTGATCAGAGGTCACAATCAGAGGGAATACATACAGAAGCAGATAAAAATTAAGCTGGCTTTCACTTAAAGAGCTGTGATATGCTCCGATACAACGAATTACCCTCAAGTGTTTGTTTTGATAAGCACTATGAAAAGCACATCATCAGGTTTGTGGTTATGAGGAATTCAAAACTGTCAACCCACACATGTTTAAAACTGCAGCCTATGGAGCCCCTGAGCCCCCAGTATCTGCACTCCCATTTCTCCGTGAAGCAATGCCACCAGTGCTGGGCACATAGGTGATGATGTGGCTCTCTTGGAGACTGCCTCTTTGTTTAAATCTACATTTTCCCACAATAAATGGCTGGATGAATTTTAAAACTACTCCTTTTCAAAGAAAAAAACAATTTTTATTTTTATTTTTATTTTTATTTTTATTTTTATTTTTATTTTTATTTTTATTTTTATTTTTATTTTTTATTTTTTTTTTGTGGTCTGCTCACTGTGATGTCTCCAAGCTTTTGCAGTTTACTGCAAGCCAAGATCCTCACTGGTCTACTTGACTTCAGGGATTTAAACTGGAAGCACAGAGACCAGGGGCTATTTCAAGGTGCGTATTAAACTAATGAGAGCTGGAATCAATGAGTGGCCCTGAATTAAACATAAACCTGAAACACTGAAAATTTGGTATGTTAACCCACCTTGCCCTCTCCTTTTGCATCCTTTTGAAAGGATGTTTATACTGGAGCCAGATGCCGTTTAGTGAATTGAACTTCTTCCTCCTTTTCTTTGAATTTGGCATCAAAACACTTCAGCAGAACATATAACAGCTACAAGAAAAACTACTTTTGATTCACTTATTTGCTGTTTACTGAATGCTTGCCCGGTTAAATCACTGGCTGATTGTGTGGCTCGTGCCTGGGTTGTCCTGGTGGTGCTTCAAGGAGCACCTGGCACATGTGGAAAAGTGTTGAGGTTCCAGCTGTGGCCATCACAAGTCCAGTTCTTGAGGCAGCAGTGGTTCAAGGGGAGGTTGATTTTCCTTTTTTTTTTTTTTTTTTTTAGCAGCTCAACATTTTATTTGATGAGATGTCAAAAAATAGACAGTTTTATCTATGTGAAAGCCAAAATGGAGTGATATGTAACTTTTTACTAGGTCTGGGGTTATCTGCTAAAGACGCCTCAGTACTAAAAACCATTGTAGGCTTGTACCCAGAATTTGGCAGCCCTCTTCTTTGATGCCTGTCTTAGAGGGTCCCTCTAGACTCACAAGGCACTCTATCTAAAAGGAGATGGGTTGTCTTGCCTCTTCCTTGGTCATGGGAGAAGGAATAGGCATTTCCTAATGGTTACTCATCCTGCTTATCATCCTTGGTTTGGGATTGTAGCCCCAGCAGAGCTGGCAACTCAAGACTGGTCTTTGAATTACATGCTCCAAGTTGACCCCATAACCACTGAAACATCTGTCCAACAAGTTCTGGGAGCAGGTGGGGCTGGCAGTGGGGAACACAGAGCTCTGTTAGCTCTTCTAGAAAGGTTTTCCTAATGTACAGTCAAAGTTTTCATTGCTACAGGCTGGTTCCACCCTTCCATCTGCTATCCTGAATGGATGAATAGGAGTTTTTATGTATTAGGAGAGCTTTTCTTCTATTCCTCTTCCCTTTAACAATCCTATTGGGCTCTGTTAACTCCCTTCCCTGTGCTGGTATCACTGAGGAACATTCTTCCAGTGTCCATAGGGGCACTCAAGCCCAGCTGCCTCCAGCTGCACATGGATGCTCCAACCAGTCCATGAATTTTCCACTTTTTTTCTCAGAATGGATAGTGGAAACCTCAACAGGAACCACTCTTTCAGCATGAAAAACACCTTTTCTGAGCCACAGAGAGCTGCATTTAAGAAAAACACCAAGGCTGCACCATTATCATGGTTGGAAACCTTCTTGGCAGCCAAAGACCCTTAGGGAGAGGGTGGAGAGGTTGCAGAAAATGTTGTGTTTGTTAAGAACTGTCTTACCACTGCCATGTGCTCCTGGGAACACAGCGAGACCTCTTCCCTTCTCTCCTACCTCAGCTCTACTTTGTCATGTCACTGGGCAAACTGACGTTTGGGAATCGGTGTGAGCAATTGCATTCTCAAGAGGTCAGGAGGCAGAAAACGCTGGAACCAAAGCAGTTTACTCAGGCTTCCCATGCGTGTGCAGTGCCTTCAGGAATACCCGGGAGGGACTTTCCATATACATCTGCCAGGATCTTTAGCATATATGACTGGAGAGTAACTTACTATCCTTGGCATGATGGTTCTATGACACTGCTATAAATCAGTGTCAAAGTTGTAGTGGGAGTCTGGTGATTTTGAAGGTCTAAGCCAAAAAAAAAAAAAAAAAAAGGAAAAAACCAAAAAAAAAAAAACCCAAAGTGAGACTCTGCATAGACTTGTATCTCATAAAACCAAAGAGGAATGATTTCTCTATGCATGCATACACCAGGTTTCCAAATAGAATACATGTATTTCATATATTATCCTTAGCAGTGCATTAGATTGCACTGCACTGTCTAGCCTGACTCACACAGGAGACCAACTGCAAAAATACAGCTTGGCTAATTGGAGTGCACAAGCTTCTGTCCTCTCATACTGCTCAGTTATTACAGCTCCCCCTAAAAGGAGAAGATTAGCACTCCATTTAACAGCTCTTTATATGACAACACACCATAAATTAAATGCAGGGTAGAGGGAAGCGTATGTGCCTCTGGGCCTAGTCTCTGAGCCTTCTTATTAGGAGTACAGCAGTATCCCAAATTAGGATGCCTCAAGAGTTTTGGGATTTGCCACAATTAAATTATCTTCCAATTTAGTTAGTTTCTCCCAACAAATCCTCAGAAAGAAGTATAACCTATAATGAGGGAACTTGCCAAGCTGCTTATTTTCCAGGCAAATATTTTAGCTTGGGTGAAGATATAAAGTGTCTGGGAAGTATACAGAAAACCATGAAGAAAAGATCATGTGTGAATGGGAAAGGAAAGGCTTCAAGCAGGCCATTTCTGTTGGCATTCAGGAGAAAATGGGACGGAGTAGCTTCAGACGTTGCACTAGTGATGACAACATCAGACTGATCAGGCCTCAGACTGAGTCCTAAAGAGTCAGAGGCTGCAAAGGAGTTGTTTGAGAGGGCTCATGGATGTTTAAGAGGAAGTCATGGAAAGAAGTAGATTAAGAAGCAATAAAGTGATTAATTAAAATGCTTCCTAGGGGCTATTGCAGCTTTTCCAGTACTGGAAGCTCCTGAAATACTCAGTAGATGGAAACTCTGAAGAGTTTTGCCTAGAGTTCTGAAGAGTCCTGTGAGAAACATAAGCTTTGTAATTCTGGTTGTTGACCATCCTCTCCTGAGACAGGCTCCCATGAGGATGCTGGGCAGACTGTACGTGTGTGACGGGAATAAGTGCCAAGGGAAGAGATAAACACTTGTTGCATTATAATTATAATGCACTTAGTGACTGGGACCCAAATGGGACCCTAGTGCAGCTGGATTCTTCTTTTCTGGTTGCAAAGGCAACAGCCGTCTCTCATTCCAAAGTCCCTTTAGTTATGGTCAAGGCAAAGTGTAAAGATCAGTCTTCCATTGATTGCATGGTATATGTCTCCTCCAACATGTTCATGCCGCTCCCGAGATGACAGCTACAATGCTTCAGTCACAGGAGCAGCCACATCCCAAAGGCAGCAAAGCACATATATATATACCAATAAAAAGAGCCTACAGTTAGAGACATGTCAGAGAAGAATGTGGCCAGTGCACACAGGCATTGAAATGCCATTTATGTGGGACTGCAACATTCCTGAGCCAAGGAGAAATGGGAACAGAACAGTACTCCTGTCCCATGTTAAAAAGGCACACTTTCAAACACAGGGCCATATCCTGACCTCAGTTACTCTAAATGGCTCCATGCTGATAAAGGAGGAATACTGGGTTATGCTGTGATAGTGAGATAAGCATCTGTCCTGTTATCTGTCTTTATTCTTTATATTTTAAACTTAATTTCAAAACCATTGAAAGGATGGCTAATCTTTAAGATAACAGTTGCTCTCAGGAATTGTTCCAAGTGTGTTTAAAATGGGGCTGTAGAATTTATAATTAAAAGGAATGTGCAAATTGTAGTCCATTCCAGCTTTGTCTGTAATTAATGTCCCTATTACTATGCTGATTTATTCCTGTACAGTCCCTTGTTCCTCAGAGAAAGCGAGAGAGAGAATGAGATCAAAGACTCATTGAGTCCCAGCCTCTTCCAGGCAATCTCTACTCCCTCCTTGCAGAATTCCTGCTTTGGCAGCACAGCTGCAGGGCCACCCTCTGCTCCTCGTGGCATCTGCATGCTCAGGCATGCAAAATGCATGCAATGTGTGGACTGTGGTGTCCACACATTGGGCAAATTGAACCAAAATGTTCCTCAGGAGCAACCTGCATCCCCACAGATGCCTTTCCTCTCCAAAATAGGGGGTTTCATCCATACCTATTGGGAATGGGGTCCTCAGTCTTTGTTGCTGTGCCCAGGCATCATGCAGAAGCCATGGATGACTGTGGGATAGTTCTTGCACTGTGATTTCATTCCAGTTACGTTACTAAGATGCATCTAAGTCTCCTAGAGAGCTTAGTTTAGCAATTGCCAGTGAAGTCTAACTCCATTGTTGCCAATACAGCAGGTTCTGCTTTTTGGGGGAGGACAGGAAGAGGAAGCACAGAGGAAACCTCTTGCTTCTCCTGAGTTTGCTGGTCTGTGGCTCCTGCAAAAGCAAGGATTTTGCAAATCCTTGATTTGTTGCAAAAACAGACAGCATAGATTAGGAGGATGTTTTGTTCTTTTTTTTTTTTTTTTTTTTTTTTTTTTGTGGTTGTTGTGGTGTGTATTTTTTCATGTGTGCAACCAGTTCCTTCTCCAGCCTGTGTGTGTGTGTCGATGCAGATGTACACAGCTGCTGTGGTGGCTTAGAGCACTGAGGCCATGCAGGGTCATCTTTCATATACGTTTCTCAGTGCTTTGGTTAGCCTGTTTTCCAGAACAGGACGTTTCCAACCCATTCTGGGAAATACATCTTATTACCTCATGCTCATTCCCAGCACACCGAGTCCTCAAAGTGGCGGACTCCTCCCACAAGCCAAGTTGATGATAGCACCAAAAACACCTATGGAGCTTCTAATCCTTTCTGAACAGCCAAATCAGGCAAGGGCAGCCATACATTGTACTGACAACTACTCAAGACACAAAGAACAGTGATGGAGATATATTCAGCTTGAATATACCTGGCTTTCCAAACTGGGCCTGCTTTGCTGAGCTAGGAAGTCATGCCACACTCTCACTAACTATGCTTATTAAGGGGGCATTAGACACAGCTGAGGGGGGGATTATGCTGATATGTAGTTGTGGTTAAAGCAACTGGACATCAGGATAATTTTTTTCTAGCCTTGAAGACAGAGGGAGCAGGTTGTTATCCTTTTGCTGTACTCCATGAACATGAGGCATGTGTAATTTGCTAGTATAATCTCATTTTTTTGTTAAAACTCTGGTTTGATATAAAGAATTTCTTCCTATTGCAGTGCCCTTCATTTCTCCTGCTCTTCTCCTGTGGCCTGTTAATAGTGTTTTCTGCTGTGGGTCCTAAGTTTGCCACATGGCCCTTGAAGCATTCTTGGCCTCTAGCACAGAACAGTACAGGGAGGACTGTGCTTGTTCTGAGCTGGGTCTGTAGGTGCTGAATGCAGTGGCCCTCTTCACTGGCCTCTGAAGAAGCAGACGTCACCCTGCTTTCGGCCACGGAATCTGAACCAACAGCTCCAGGTTTGGTTTTATGAAAACATCAGCTGTTTTCATAACCCTGCCCAAGTGTCTTCCTGCCTTTCACATCAGAAAAGCACTATGAAGGATAATATATTCCCTGACGAAGAGCCCTCCGCTCTAAATAAGCGCAGTGCTACCTCGGAATGAGATATTAACATTGTATTTACCATCAAATTTTGCCTTTTTTGCCTTGAAAGGCACAAAGCTCAACTCTCTTCCTTAGTACCTCAGTCTTACAGACTACGTACTGGTTTGGGGAGCCCTAGAAATGCTCTTCCGACTGTTGCCTTCTCTTTTCCCCCCTAACATGCTGCAATTCCTCGTGTCTCCCTCTTTTCTCGCATTTGCCCATAGAAGAGGCTGCAGGGAGAAGTAGGCTGGCCTGTGACAGACTGGGCTGCAGGTGGTGCTGCTGGCCCAGGGAAATCAAAGCTGAACACATTTCCTTGCTCATTATAAAAACTCCCAATAAAAGCATGGATAAACCCACCAAGTCAGAGGGATGGGGAAAACCAGGGCAGCTCAGAGCTTTTGGAGCACTTTGGAGGGTAAATCCAAACCTCTGGCGCTTGATGCTGGTGTGTCCAACATGGCACAAAAAGAGGTGGCGTGGACCAAGATTAGGAATAACTGAATCTCAGGGAAATTTTTTCCTAATCCCCAGTTGCTAATTTAAACCCTGAGGATTCTGAACTCTTCCAAATGCCTTATTTTTTTTGTTTGTTTAATACTGGCTATTATGATCAGCTAATCTTGTCAACTACAACTGCAAACTATTCTCTTTTGGATTCCTGCTACATTTGTTGTTTATTGGAAAAAAATCATGAGCACTTGAATTGTTGTGGCTTAATGAATTACTGCTTCTCATCTGAGCCCAGGCCACTGACTGTTGAGGAGCTCTTAGTCCACTGCAGTTGCAGAGAGGAGCTCATCAGTGGTTTTAACTCTGCCTTGGCAGAAGGGCACGATCCCCTCCAACATCAGGCACTATTCCAACATCGTCCAACCTGCCAGAGCAACCTGGGTGCAGGCCACAATCTCAGAGCCTGTGTCTCGATGACACTCTGTAGCAGTGAGTTCCACGGGTTAATTGGAGACACCATGATAAGGCAAAAAATATTTCCTAATGCTAGTAACGTGTTTGCAGCTGGTCAGGGGCCTCTAGAACATGTGGAACTTTCTACTCCAAGCGAGAGAAGGCCATGGTGGCCATAGAAAGTCATGGTGTGGTGAGTGACACCCCAAATGCCCACGTAGTACTGCGCCCCAGCAGCCTATTTGGTGTGGAGATAGTTAAGGAGAAACTTAGAGAGCCCTTCATGTGTCCCTGTGCACAGTGCCAGCATTTGTGCCACTATAACAACATCTTGAGGTGCCTTGGATTGGACCTTTTTCGTCACATGGCAGGAGGAACAGTAGGTAATGCTGAAATTTCAGGGCTGAGTCTTTATTTAAGGCTTGGCAGAGCTCCACAAATCCTGAATAAACACCTTCATTGGTGCCTTCAAGTAAATCAAGAAAACCAACCCTTCTCGACTGCTCGACTCCATTTCACAGGCTTGCAAAGACTTTTTCTTTCTTTTCCCTCGCTTAGAGGAAGTTTATATCAGACTGCTGCTGAAATACTGCCTCCTCTTCCCCCCACTCAAAAACAGAAGCACAAAAGAGGTATTAAAGGCACCGAACATGCAAATAATCAAATGTTTTCATATGCAGGAGAAGGGCTGCTTTTAGTAACGCATCCTAGAACACGACGGCATTAGAGGTTTTGGAATGAGGGCCTCCCAACAACATCAATAAAGGGAAAAAGTCCAAAAACTAAGCTAAACAGTGCTGCTGCCTGAATATAGCCTTTCATTCAGCTGTCTCTGTGCCGTTTCAGACTCATTTTGGAGGTTTTTTTTGATAAATGATGGAATTTGTATTTTTTGGCTCCTGCTCAAGAGTTTATATTTTCATTCTATAATTTCCTTAAACATTTAATTTCCTACATTAGTTGACGGTCTCTTGCATCTGCCGGAAAATTAGTTCTGGTGCTTCTGTGCCTGTGCTGGGAATTTATTACTTTTTTTATTTTAGGTTTTGAGACTGCAGAGAGAGCGAACCCACCCGCAGGTAGAGGCTGTGTTTAATTATTACTAAAAAAGATGAGAAATAATTTCCTTCATGATTGTTTGGAAAGATAGGCACGTTCTTCGGCCTTTTGCAGAATGGATGTTCTTATTACATGTGGGAAGGATAAGGGGAGGTAAAGTCCTGGGCAGATGGGATTTGCCATCTAAATGTCCAGTCTTTGCTGCAGTGGGACCAGCTGAACCTGCTCTGTCAGCAAGTCCACTTGCTGACACGCAGGTGCTTGTTGACCAGGTTGCAGCAATTCTAGGATTTAGGCCTGGTAAGGGGTAACGCAAGACTGCTCCTGCAGGCAGTCTTGATTCTTGTAACAATCTGAGTAGCTACCATGATATCCAGGGAAATCTGATTTGTTTTGAAACAATATAATCTCATAGGAGGTAGCGGCCATCTCCCACTTGACCTCAGGTGGGATTATACCACAGATGAATAATCCCAAGTATCTTTTTCCAGTCTTTACTTAAGTAAAAGCTTCCACTGTATGAACCTGAGAATTTGTCTCATGTCTTGGTGGAAATGATATTATAAAAGGCATAAATAATGTATTTTGTTTATTAAACTCAAAACATGCACAGCTTGTTTGTGGCCATGGAGAATGTACACTGAAATCTTCCTACATCCTGAAAATACTCTGAAGAGTAAGACTCTTTTCTATGTGGAAAAAGTGCCTGCCGCAAAAGCTGCATGGAAGGCGGTGGGCACCAGGAAGAAGCTGCATTTGCAAGCAACACCTTTTGCCCGGTGAAGACCTCCTCTTGGAAAAAAAAATAAGCGCCCTCCAGAAAAACTCTGCTTAATGCGCTATTTCTGTCTGTTGGCTAGAAGCACCTTCACAGCGTGTGACATGTTGACTCGCAAGTTATGGTGGAAATGAAGCCTTCAGAAAATATGTCCACAGCAAAGGAGAGGATGTGATCCTAACTCAGTGGGGTGTGATCGCCTGGCATGCCAGGGATCCCATAGGAATGCAACCCTTATTTCCTTCCAGCTAAGCCTTGGGGACAGTCTTTCACCCCACCAGGAGCTCCAAGAGGCTCAGACCAGCTGGGGACCAGCTGGCAGTGATAAACCCAGCTTTGTCCCTGGATCTGTATCTCCTCAGTCTCTTCACTGTGTCCCCCAGCGTAAGACTTGGATACTTGGAGAGACCTGCGAGGGGTCTGAGGAGAAACAGTGGGCACAGTAGCCTGCATACACTACCCAGAACGGGGTCCATGCCTTAAAGAAATGCTTGTGCAAGGCTCTAGGATGAGGATCATGGACTTCTGCCTTTCCTCTCTCAATAACTTCGCTCATTGCCATGAGCTTTTTGATGTGAGCAAGGGCTTCCCAAACCTTTCCTGCTGATGGCTGGATTTCATCTCATTCCTTTCTATACAATGTACAAGTTGTCTCCTCCATCCCCCTCTTGTTCAGCAGGCAGGGATGTTAGAGGAGCTGTGTGTGGTCCTGGCCAGCTCCTGATCCGTGCTTGCTCCAGGAGAAATTGAGGTTTCAAAGGTAGAAGGAGGGGGGGATGTGGGACTTATTTTTCTTGATACCAAAAAATGTCTGGAAGAATGAATTTTGGCTAGGAAATTCCTGCACAGCCACAAGTCACCTGAATTCCCAGAAAGGCAATGGTTAGAGAGCACAAAACAGTATGTGAAAGATTATCAGACACAACAAATGTACAGTAGTAGTTCTTAGGCCAGACGTCTGAAAAACGAAAATGTGCACTGAATTCTGCCATCCTTTTCTGCCAGGTGATGAGAAATTTAATGCTGGGACCAGCTCACTTAAGAGGACCTTGTATCACAGGGATTTTGTGTCGCAGCTTTTGGTTGAGAACAAGATTTTCACCAGTTCTGCCAGTGAATTTCTGTGGCGAGGGTGGTTCAGCTCCCTGCTCTGCTCTCTGATTCGGATCTATTCCAGTCTCATCCAGGAGATTATGTAGGTAAATGATCACAAAAGAAGAACAGATTTAGCCAGATAAACTCCTGGGAACTTCAGGTGGGATCCATCTCCCTTCAGTCCTGGTTGCGCAGGGCAGCACGTGGGAACAAACCTTCTCTGCTGATCATCCTCTCTCCTCATGCTATAAAGGGACCCAGACAGCTACCACAAACTGCATGCCTAGTTTTCAGCCTACATGCCTAGTTTAAATGGAGATTTAAACTGCACCTAGGAGCTCTAACAGTTGAGGGACAACTTTTATGGCTACATCCATGGCAGGGAGAGGATTTCCTGCCCAGAGCTAAACCTCAGACCTTGAGACTTGCTTCAAAGTGGTAATGTAGAGAAGGGATGGACTGTTTAGGGGGCACTCTCCTACGGTGTAATTTCAGTGCCAAATTGGAAAATATGGATTTTTTTTCTGAAAAGGGCATATTTAGTGCCAGCCTTCATCTTTCCATACAACGAGTATAAATTTGTGTCGGCCCATAGTGAGTGTTGTGAGATGGCCCTATGCCAGGCACCCCCACAGTGAAGATAGGACTGGCATGGAGCAAATACAGCAAGTTCAGGCACTGCTGACGTAGCCTCCAACTCCTTTCCCTTTAGAGAGGGAAGAAAGGGAAGAAGAACTCCTTGTCTGGTCCTCTGTGTGCACCAGTGAATCCTGATCCAGTCCCAGAGGCAGTTTGATTTTACTATAAAAAAATAAGCAAAGTCAATGATAGTGAAGCAAAACATTTAAGTTCAGCTGTGGTCAACATTTATGTCACGTAAAATGGAGACCTGAGGAGTCACTCTTCTCCATAGATTAAAGCATTGGCTGGACTACATATCCCATGATGAACTACTGTCTTGTGCCCTGTTTCACTTCTGTGCTGCATCCTGGAACTTGGTGACCTATTTTGGGATAGGATGTCTCCATCCTGAAGCTGATCTATGGAGAAGGCTGTGACCATGAGGCACTTGCATTGCAGCCTCCGAGCAGCTCAGCCAGGTGCCAGTCTAAAACACACTAAAATGACATGTAAAGTATTGCTTCTCAGCACACTCCATTCTGTGAAAATGCCTTGATATTTCAATATTTTGTCCTATGTCCTAACGGAAACAAATACTGAAATATTGGAAATTCCTGTGGGATGAATTTCCTATGAAGTTCGTTTTTGCACTTAGAGAAAGTAAATATGAAAATGCCTTGTGGGTGATGTTTTATTTTTGCTCCCTTAATTAAAGCTTCCTGATTTTTCCACACTGTCAGGCCTGCATTAAAGACCTTATTCCCTTCAAGAGTCATTGCATGCAAATAGGTCCTGAGATGATGTATTCAGAATAGTTCAGGCAGTGGGGAACGAAACTCCTGCCTTGCTTGATTTTGGGCATCTCTTTGCAGAGCACTGATGGTTGCTCTAGTTTTCTGGGGCTTTGCCTCAATGGGATCCTATCAAGAAGGAAAAAAGATATGCATTTTTTAATTTCCTGGTGTATATAGAAGTGCTGCTTTGTTGAAAGCCATTTCAGTTTATTTTTAATAGCAGTGTGGGACATGGGGAAACACTGAGATTTCAAGCCTTGCTCAGTGGCAGAATTCACATTCCAATTACATCTGAAGGAAGGTTGCTGCCAGCCAGCAAGGTGTTCACCAGCACTGGCCTCTGTCTCCAGGCCTCTTCTGGAGCCTTGGTGCTGATGGCTGGTAAGTTCATTACAACTGTCTTTTTCTGAGATAGTCCATCAGAGTTGGGAGATTTCTAATTTGAGTTCCAACTTTACATTTTGCTCTGCTTCACCATTCACAAGGATACATCTGCAAGTGGTGATGTCAGCTTTTCCTTCACCATATGCCAGTCTTGTAAGCCCTATGACTGCCGTAGGACAAACTCACCACCGAAATGCTACCTAACCTTTCTTTATGCAGGATGGTGAGTAGCAAAGCATGCAGCACCAGCATGTTGCTGGCCCGGCAGCAACAATCAACGGGACCCAGCAGTTGAAGTCCAGCCAGCTCCTATTTTAGGTGTATGATGTTCTGACGTGGTGATTGCACCTTTACTGAATGACCACAGAAGGGCCTCTGACACCCACATCACCACCACCAGCTATGGTGCTCACGCTCTGGTCTCTGCTATGTTCGGAGCTTGTAGGTGGTCCTTTGAGCAGGACAGGCTTGGACTTGTCTGTGCCATTTGTGAGCACTGCTGCCATGGAGGCCCCTTATTTTTCCCAGTCTTCCCGCTCCAGAGCTCCCCAGCATTGCTGTGTGTTGCTCAGCCTTGAGCTAAGGGAGTGATTTAGCACCTTCGGCTCTCAACACAAGCGGACTGTTATCTTGTGTACAGACTATGCCCTCGTGTTGCCACCACACATTAGGAACCTGCTTATTATGCTTGTCCTTGAAAAGGAAAATATTACATATAGGAACAAAGTCCCAGGTCATAATAGCTGCAGGATATAAGCACAATATTTACAATGTGGTGAACATGGGGAGACACAGAGGGAAATGAACTTAAGGCTCTTTGTACTTTGAGCTGGGCCATGGCCCCGCTCTAGCACAGGTTCAGAGATGTGACGTTCCCAAGTGGCTTTGAATCCACATGCAGACACAGATTCTCTTGAAAATTGCTGTGCTTCCTGTGTATCTAATTTGGGATTAGTGGGCCAATACTAAGGTAATTTGAGCAAGTGGCTTTGGGCGTCCAGCCCTCTGAAGGAACTGGTGCGGCTCCAGAAGGCACAGCTGTTTTTCAGACCTTTGCAGACAGATATTGGTCCGTGGCTCCCCAGGTGGCTATTGCTGCCATCAAATTGACCATTGCAAAGACAAGTTATTTAGGGCAAAATCTGGGACCATGACGTGCCTGAACCAAGCAGACAGCAGCTTGTGGCTTAGATGCCCTGTCAGTGCATAAGCAGTGCCCCAATTCGCTGAGCACTGCTCCAAGCTCTGGGTCTCCCAGGATAGACCCTGTTCCTCATTCCTTTCTTCAGTTGGTTCTTTAGGACTCCAGGGCATCCTCCCTTTTCCGTGCCCACAGTTGGATACAGCTGCTCACCCAGAGTCCACTTGGTTCAGAAGACTCAGGCATCCAGGTCACTTCTCTCAGGGCAGTAAAGAAAAACAGACATGCTGGATCCTCTTAAAAAAGAACAGCAGAATTGCAAATCTGTGGAAAATATGATTCCCCTGCTTCTGATTTTGCAGACCAGGGAATGCTGGTGTCCTGTGTGCACCTACAGACCCATCATGCCTCTTCCACCTTGCTGCTTGCTGAGAACTTCAGATAATAGTAGATTGTGGGGGACAACTGATATTGCCGGTATAGGCTCGGAAGCATAATTCAGGAGGTTAGTGTATGGCCAGCTGCCAAGCATGGTGGGAGAAAAAAAGTAGTAACAGCTATAGCTGTCTACAAGCTGTCTGTAAGATTTTCCTAAGGGAACTGGATGGTTTGGGAAGCAAACAGTGAGTCCCCAAAGTCTTGCTCACACAAACCTGTCCCAGAAAGACTTCAGAGGAGGAGGAAACAGCAATGGAAGGTACCCAGATCGATGTCCCACCACTGGTGACACAAGGGAAATTGGAGACTTAAGAAACAACAGCAGCAACAACAGCAACAAAACCAGCCGCTCTTTCCCCCTTTGGTTTTCTATAAAAAAATGGGAGCTTTTGGCTGTGACATGCGAATGCAGGTCAAGGCTGACCCTGCTGATGAGGTGGTGCTCTCTGCACTGTGGTGGTGGAACTGGGGAAGGGGCATCTGCAAGAGAATCATCCTGCAGATCCTTCCAGCTGGTCCAGGCCTCTCCGCTCTGGTACCGAATGACTTTGGTTGCTCCAGCACAGAACTGGGTTGGCAGGTTTGGGTTTTATTCTGGAAATCACAGGCTGCCCCTCTGTTCCCCCTGTGCTCACAGATATGAAGCAAGCCTGTCAAGGTGTTGTAATCGAAAGCATGGGATTGCACTGGAATTTTGCCTTGCTGTATACCTGGTTAAACAGTGTTTGGGGCTATGTAAACATATGTCTGTGAAAGAAACTTTTTTTCCCTTTTCTATTTTTTTCAACACACACACACAAAAAGAATGTGTTTTAAGAAGCTGGTTCCTTCCCCAGGCATTGAGAAGTTTGCTCCATGCTTCATCAGTGGCCTGATTGTGCCCTGATTTTTGATTCAGAGCAGACCTGTCCTGCCACGTCTACCTCTGCCTATTCCCGCCTGATGGGCTGAACAGGTTACTGTCCTGTTTTGTCCTGTTTGGGGAACCATTTCTGCCTGGCTCCTAAGGACGCTCTGCATCATTCCCTAAGGCTTTGGGGAGGCTGCTAGGAGCAGGTCACTCCCTAGGAGTGCTCTGCCTCTTCAAGGCTGCCCTGGCTATGCACGTGCATCCTGCAACTGCAATCCTGGGACCACAGGTCTACCCTGAGAAACCCCCGTGTGCGTCTACAGATGCTGAGGTTGCTTATCCTTTGGCAGCATGCGTGTACTGGCCCATTTTATCCAGCAGGAACAGGATTAAGGGTATTAATGTCACTGTGCATGGTGCTGTGCACATGCAGGAGACCTAGAATGGGCTTTCCCCTACCTGGATGAATCAGTACCCACTGTCATTTTTCTTCCATATTTGCCTATCTTTTTTCATTCTTTTTTTTTTTTTTTTTTTTTTTTTTGTATTCCTGAGGCAGAGTGGGGGGGACCTTCTGTAGCACTGCTGTTATTTGGTTAACTGCTTTCCTGTGAGCGTAAATCTTCTCTCTTTTTTTCTCTCTATAGGGGCAAAACACTCAGCAAATCCCCTTTTTCAAATAGGAGCTCAGATGTATCAGCAGGCACAAATGAATTGCACAGAGAGTTTGGATCTCCTCCTCCACAGGGGGCTCGGAGGCTGCTAAACCTTCACACTTGGTAGTCGAAATCTGCTTGTGATTAAAGGAGAAAATGAAAAGCAGACGGCTGAGGTGGAAGGTGCAGATTGCTGTTTTGGGCTGGTGTGTTATATCACACCCTGGTGAAAGGCAGCGCGAGGGAGCGGAGCCTGAAACATGCACACAGCACAGGGGAATCAGGTGGAAATGCTGCAATTTCCCTCCAGTGCTGCACTCCAGCTCAGTTCCCTGTGTGGGACATCGCGGAGGAGGGAGAGGTGGTTCAGAGCCAGGCGAGGGCAGGAAAGCTGCATGGAAGGACGAGAGGCGGAGGCGGAACGCGGGGATCAAAGAGGCTGCGTCTGCAAAGCCCAACATGCCTCGTGTTTGCAGCAGTTTTGTCGGGCTGCTTGCTGGAACGAAGGCACCAAGCCAGGAAGGAAAGATTGCTTTTAAGATGTTAAAAAATTTCTTGCAGGTTTCAGACACCAAAGGGAGCACGTCTTCCAGCCGGTCCAGAAGGGCCATATTCAAACTATTGCTGCAGGAAGCAGCTTAAGCATCCTAAAAACTTCTTTTTATTGACTATATAGGGGGAAAGAGGGCTGATTTGCTCATCAGTTCCCAAATTTCAGCCACCGGGATAGTGAGGCACCTTCTGTGTGCCAGGATGAAACCTGCTCTGTATGCAGTTTGTGGATGGAGGTGTTGAAGGAAGAGTGAAATGGAACAACAAACAGGTAAACTTGTGTGTGGTGTGTACGCAGGGTCCTGCCATTGCTTCAAGAGCATCTTGGATGCTAAGAGAAATGCATGACGACTTGCTGACATCAGCAGTCTGGCAGGAGCCGGGCAGGCAGTGCTGGCTGGAGCCCATTTTAAGCTCAGGTCCAGGGTGACGGAGTGGGAACAGCAGCCTACAGAGGTATCTTTGGTACCTCATGAATTGACTGAAGCAGTGTAAACAGAGGTGGAGTGCCAGCCCCAGCCTTTACGCGCTTCTTTCCAAAAACTTCCTCTTTCGATTTTTTTTCTCTCAATTTGGCAGTGCACTGAGATCAAGTAGGGACTTGCACTCTCTGTGGGCTCAGAAACTGCTTCTTGAAAGTGAAGACTTCAGCGTTTGAGCCCAGCGAGTCCCTGCCCATCTGACTAGGGCAACCTCTTTGCCGCGGGGCAATGGTAGCTGCTTACAGTCTTATCACACTGCGGGAGCATCCAGCGCCTCCAGCGTGAGGGATTAGACAGAAACCAGAATACAAGACAGGGAGTGGGAGATTTGGATGGAAGAAACAAAGTGAACCTTTGCCTTGACTTTCAGGCTAGGCGTCTATTGCCAAAATAGATGAATAATGTATTTTTCGCATGAATTATGAGCACAGCAGATCCCTGAAGCAACGTGTTGGTTCTCACTGATGAGTTGGTGTGTTCCCAGCAGCTCGCAGCTCACTGCAGCACGGCTGGGTGCCTTTCTCCCGAGCAAAGGCTGAATCTGCTTAGAACATTAAGCCAGTTAAAAGTGATTACAAACCCCCCCTGACACGGTGTCATGATGGTCACTCGTGCAGTACAGTCACAGCTCTTGTCTCAATTAAAATAAACGGGCTGTCATCGTGACCCAAGGTATCCCTCTTGCTCTCCTTTCAGGTGGGGAGGAGGTTTTAAGCTTATTAAATGGCTGTGTTTTTGCAGAGGCTTTGAAGTGCGTAGTCCCAGAGATCCTGTTACGAATATCAGACAGAGACTTCGTTGGAGTCAGTGGATGAAGTTGTGAGAAATTATTAAGAGGATTAGCTGTCAGTCCAGAGACACATCTGCTGGAGCAGTCAATTACTGCTAGATGCAGGGAAGAAAAAATGGGTTAGTTTATATGCTCCTTGTACTAAGAGATCATAATTCAAGGATTTGGAGTTCACAGGAGAGTTAAACTCATGCAGCAGCAAAAAGGCAGCTTTCTGTAACAGACTCTTAGGAAGAAAATAAAATCATTCATGTCATCAAAATGACACTTGCTGGAACTGGCCAGGTAGTTACCACAGGCAGAGCTCAATGGAGCAGCCCTCGCTTCAGCACTTTTCATCTAGGGCCACACTGAAACCATGCTGCATTTTCAGAGGCTCTGCAAGAGCTGCAGAAAGGCTGTTTTGACTGGAAAGGGGAAAAGTCCGAACCTTGGAAAAGTGAGTGCTCTCATCCCAGAGAAGAGCCTGTGTCACCTTTGTTAGCCTCCCTGGGGACAATTTAATGCTCAGCATTGCACAGGAGGCCACAGTGCTTTTTCTTCTTCCCACCAGCCATAATCACCCTCATTTCATGGGACATATTTGCTCACAACCTTGCTCCCTGGCTTAGCAATATTCCTCTGTATTTCTGCGTCACCCCTTATTTCTTCTTCTCTTATGCGATATAAAATCAAAGGCTGAATTTCTTGAAGTTACCACAACAATTCCTGCCAGAATAAATAGGAAGAAGATCCTTCCAGTTCCCTAGCTGTTAGCTATGTGCCTGAGACCCAAGATCTGAATTCTCTTAATATCAAATAGAGATTTTTAGTTCTCATACTTACTTTAGCCTAAGGCTACAAAACAAAACTACAACAACAAAAGAGGTCTAGAACAGCTCACCCTTCAGAATTCATTGCCTGCATGTGAAACTAAAGCAGTGAACATAAATTAGGAGCAAAGATTACTTTGGACATCAGGAAAAGCAGAAGGGCAGTGAAGACTGCAAGGTATTAGCTGTGGAATCTGTTATGGGTATC